>JBBIGC010079787.1:0-10447 GCA_037576955.1 Lepidarchus adonis
ACACACACACACACACAGACACACACACACACACACACACACACACACACACACACACACACACACAGGAAAAGGGAGGAAACCAGAGAAACTAGAGTAAACCCACACAAACATTGATGCTCCTACTGTAAAGAGACAGGAGTGTGTGACTATGAGGGCCCATATTCAGCTGGGATGGGCTCCAGCTTCCCTGCCACTCAAATTGAATAGGCAGGTTGAAAAATGAATGAAAGGCAACATTTCTGACCACTGGTGGAACCTAAGTGTGTGTTTGTACTCCGTGGAGACTATGGGCAAGACTGTTTCACAGAAGCTCTTTTCCAAATAATGAAAAACAACATTTCCCAATTCCAACCATGGGGACGTGGCTAAACCCTGTGCGTGTGTTTATGTGTGTGTGTGTGTGTGTGTATGCTCACCAGACGACGTGTGCTCACCTCCCCAGCGCTGTGGCTGCGCTGGCGGCTGAGGTGCTGCCGATGGGCCAGCAGGCTGCTGGGCCGGGCACTCTGCAGGGGCAGGCGGGGGTCTATGAAGGTGGTGGCGCGGCAGTTGTGGTCCACGAAGAACGGCTGCAGCGGAGAGTCCAGAGAGAAATCAGACAGAGGGAGAAAGATAACGAGGCTTAGAATGGTCTTGTGCAAATGTTTGAGCCCCTAATTATACTGGTTAACTGTGTATGTGACGAACGTATAAATATTATAAAATATATAACATTTAAATATAAATAAATAAATGAATACATACAGTTAAATCCTGTTAGCTCGCCCCCTGTTATCTTGACAACCCTAACCCTAACCCTCTCGCCATAAAAGCCTGCAGAACAGATTTCCTTCCATGTTACATACACACATGAACAAAAATGTTGATACCCTTCCTTCCTTCCGTCCTTTTGTCAGTTTCAAGTTATTTCAGTGACCATTGTGTTTTTTCTCTCTGTAACGGAAGGGTACCAACAGTGTGTACCTCGTTAAGCCGCCGACCTCGCCTCTCGCCCTCACCACAATGAGCATAGTGTCAGGTTTATGCATTTCTCCATCTATAGCTCGCCAGACTTGGGTCTGTGTCAGTGCTGTAGCCTAGAATGCGGTCAGACGAGTTAACTCTATAGGTTGCTGCTGCTGCTGCTGCTGTTGGTCAGTGGGCGACACTAACGTATGATGGACCAATCACTGATGCAGCCTCGGTCTGCTTGATGTCTGGACCATTAATCAACACAGGAAACTCTGCTGTTTGAGTGATGGTTGGTTGGTTGGTTCACCTGTCCACCGCTAGTATGACCAGTTACATGTTACATTAACATAACTTTGATTCTGAGTTTGTGTACAAGTTTGTGAATTAGAATTAGTAAATGAAAGTTGCATTCTCTAACTGGAGAGCACGAAAAGGAAATTTGCATCCGTCACGGCAATAACTTGACAAAGACACAGCAGTATATCGCTGATGTTTTAACTGCTCAACTTTATCAGCCCTTTAGTCTTATTATAGAGTTTATTAATTTTTTTATTAAAAAGAATAATTTTTGGGGGGGGAAATCTGTCAAAGAAACAGGTTGTCAAAGAAATGGGTTTCTTTCTAATACAGGATTTGACTGTAAAAAAATAAATCAAAAATATAAATAAATAATAAATATAAAATACTATAATATATAAAAACAATAAATAAATAAATAAATAATTTTCTGCAAATTTTAAGGCCTGATTTTGGCAAAATATTTACATTTTTGTTGTTCGCAGGCAAGATATTGCTTGGGAAAAGTGAACTGGGATTGTACTTTGTTCAAAGCTACCTCAGTGTTGCCTGGGCTGGGACTCACAGGGGCAAGCTCCTGACCACTAGGCCACCACTGCCCAGTAGAAGCTCTCAGTAGAGGACGTGTATTTATTTTCACTTAGAACATCTGTACAAGCGGAGCTCACCTTGCCGGTGTGGTCATGCTTCATCTCCCAGCCTCGTGGCAGCTCCAGCTGCTTGTTGGCGAACAGGTTGAGGAAGGTGACCAGGTCCCGGTTGTGCTGGTAGCGCTCGAAGTGGTGGGCGTCCCGCCGGACCTTGCTGATCATGTGTTTCAGACAAGTGTTGCTTGTAAACATGCGATAGGCACTCTGAGAAAAGAGAGGAACACACAGCAACATGGTTTTAATATTTGACCAGAAATCTTCAATGTGAATGTAACTATCATTTCTATACTCGTGGGGTCTGGATGGAGGTCTGGTTCTCTAAGGGGACAACACAAACAATATACTCAAGCTTAAGAACATGTTTTTCCAAGAGCAAGGATGTAATACTCCTAGTCAAACATTAGACTAGCTTACATTGGATTAGACTAGATCAGATTAAATTAGACTCAACTTTGTCACTGCAAATGACGAAGCCAAAGCTAATGAAATGCAGTTGGTATTTAACTACAGAAGTGTAGAGTAGTATAAGTGTAGAGGAACGTGCAGGTTGTGTTACAGTATGTACAGTGGTATAGAAAGTGGACAGCAGTGTAAATACAGTGAATAAAATGTTTTATAATAGAAGTAGAGTGGGCAGAGTTGAAGAGGGTCCTATGTGTAGACAAATACACAGTGGTTGTATAATGGTATATTAGGCTGATGGTGATGCAGGTTTGCTGTGACAGTGGCCATGTTTACAGGGAGTGAGAATAATCATCAACCCTGAAGCATTTTTACAGGTCAGTGAATGCCATATGAATGTCTTATTAATGCAAAATGATGCATTAATTGATCTGTCCATATGACTGTCTTATGAGGGTATTTATATTATGAAGGTGGAATTCATGTAAATTGTTACCATACACACATATATTTATTTTCCAAATGGAATGAATATATATTTACTTCATTACACAGGTCCTTACAGTGTTTATCGTGAAAGTGGTCACTACTAAACTACTTGTGATGGTGCAGTAGACAGTCCGAGTGGAGGAGAGAGGGACTCACAGGGTTGGAATGGAGCACGCTGAAGAAGTCTGGGCTGGTGAGAAATTTGGCGCTGGGCGACTGCAGGAGCAGCGAGAGGCGAGAGCGAGAGCTGGTGGGCCCAACCGCAACATCCCTACGGTACTCTAGAAGCAGAGATCTCAGCGTTAAGGTCTCTCTAAACATAAAGAAGTACCATCCTGAAGGACAGCAGGACAAATGGACCAACTTACAGTATAAGTCTAAGTCAAAGTGATAAAAATGAAGAGAATAACATATTACTCCATTTCCAACCGGCCATACAAATTTTGGAATTTAAGTCATAACAGTTAACTACCCAACTGGCTTTGTGCCTTCTCTACTGCAGGGGGCGCTAGCACAAAACGACAATCTCACCTAGGCACACAAAGCCTCTTATTATGTATAAGCCATATGGAGCTGTCACATTTTTAACAGGAACTATGTGCAAGTACAGCAAATGAACACGGTTTATTTACCAGTAGAATGAAGACAGATAGTTATACGAGCAGGACCAAACGAGTACAAACAGGAATGTCCATGTATAGAACACAAGTCTGATGATATGATAAAGACCATACAGTCCTCAAAAGCAAATACAAGTGTAAAAATAAATTCTAGTAAAAAAAACGACGAGGCTTGGCTGGGCAGGGAGGAGGCAAGAAACTAGGGACAGGTATAGACTAACAAGAGGGCGGGGCTTAAGGCAGGACAATGAAACATCAGAGCGGCTTGGTGAAGTCTAAGTGTATTATATCATCCATTAAGTTTGGTTAAAAATGTAATAAAATGGCTATATTTGTGTTGTAAACAATGTGAACCCTGGTTCCATTCACCACCATTATAAAGAAATCAGATTCTGCACATTTCTCTACAGTATGAATTTCTGGAAAATTGGTGCAATTCTCCATAAATGAAGAGGGCTGTCAGAAATGTTTTGCCACCAAATGGTCTGCTGTAATCAATCCCATTACACCATTAAGTCTACTGTGTGTGTGTACCAGGAATGGAGTGATGCATCAGGTCGGTGTCATCAGAGGGCATCTCCGCTGCCTGCTCGTCCGTCCGCTCGTTTGTAATTGTCCTCCGGATGCTCTGGTACCTAAACAAAAGAGGCATGAAAGGCAGGCAGAGTTAATGACAGCAGCAATGGCAGGCGGGAAATGAAAGAGTGGGGGCGCTCGATAAAGGCTAAATGGAGAGGGGTTGCTGTGGAGACTACAGGATGGCATTTTAGGAGTGATTCCTTTTGCATCAAAAGAGGATTAAAAATGGCATTTTGATCTTAAAGGAAGTAGAAAATAGAATTCCAGTTCTTATCAAATCTCCAAGCGAGTTCTTCATCTCCGCTGATATAGTCAACAAAGAAATCCAAGTTCAGCGATTCCTCCAAGCAGGTTATGCTGCCCATTGGGATAGTTTGAAAAGATGCATGTGATTTGGGGGAAGCACATGCGCAACTTCACCCTCCCAGTGTTGGGGGCATGATGGTAAAAATCCATTAAAAGTCTCACAGACGCTATGCACATAATTTCTTTACAAAACTTTACAAATCAGTAAGAGTTATGGGTAGTGACATTCCATTATGCTGGGATTCTCAATTAGAAGGCTGCTGTGGTGAATATCTTATGATGTTTCTTTCACACTAGGTGAAAAAGGTTGTGGATGATGTGGTCTGACACAGGAAAATATCTCTAAATAATTTGAAATAAATCATTCCACTGTGAAGAAAATCATCTAGAAATCAAATGACTGCCAATCGTCCAAATGTCTGTTTAATAGGAGAAGTTTCCAAGAACCCCACAATGGTAGGGGTATTGGCGTGAAAGTGAATACACATATAATCAGAAAAATATTGGACAAATTTGACGCTCACAGGAGGTGTATCTGGGAAAACCCAAAAAGAACATTGGAGCAAGACTAGAATGCCAAAGAATATATAGGCAAAGACCAGGTCTGCTGGCATAATGTAGAGTTGTTTGATCACAGTAACGGCACACATGCAGTGTAGATCAAAAACGAATCTTAATGAGAAAAACCCCAGACCAGCTGTGAAGCATGGTGGTGGAAAAGTTACAGTTTGCGTTCCTTTGTTGCCTCAGTAGACTTGAGAATGGGCAGCTTGCACTCATTGATTCAGCTATACATTCTTTATCACTTAAAAAAGTGCTTAAAGATGATGTGAGGCCATCTGCCCATAAGTTGATCCAGAGGTGGCCCTTTCAACTGGTTAATGAACCGAAGCACAATAGCAAATTCATCAAGCAATGGCTGAATAAGAAGAAAAGAGAAAGAATTTGGCATGGAGCAGTGGTAAAAAATTTCAGCAATCTGATTACAGAAACTAGTGGACTAGTGTGTTTCTAACCTGCGATTGAGCTGCTCCATCTGCTGGATGGAGTTGGATCTCTGCAGGACCTGAGGTGCGGGCGGGGCAGTGGGCCGCTGCCATGTGGTGGTCCTATTAACATGATCCACATAAAATATGCGTCCATGGCTGTCGATACGAGCCTCCCAGTCTGCAAAACACACACACACACACACACACACACACACACACACACACACACACACACACACACACACAGATAAAAAAATCAGTATTCAAAAGAAAATATGTCTGTCAGAAATGGCAAGTCTCAAAGGTTTGGTTGATGTCCTCCATATTCATCACTGAAAAAGCTCTTTGGGAACATCAGATCTGGAGGTAACATAAGGTGGGGTAGGTTGAAAAGAAGTGATTTTGTCATGAAAAAGAAAGCAAAACAGTAAAAAATGTCACTGTTAGAATAAAACTTTATACAGTGAGGAACATATGTATTTGAACACCATGCGATTTTGCAAGTTCTCCCTCTTAGAAATCATGGAGGATCTGAAATTCACACTGTAGGTTCATTCCCACTGTGAGAAACAGCATAAAAAAAAGAATCAGAAAATCACCTTGTGTGATTTTTAAATAATGTATTCATATTGCACTTCTGCACATAAGTATTTGTAGACCTGAAAAAATCAGTGTTGAGCAACACAGTGTTTCAGCTCCTCCAAAGATTTTCTATTGGATTTAGGTCTGGTCCTTGATATGCTTCTTACAGAGCCACTCCTTGGTTCTCGTGGCTGTGTGCTTTGGGTCATTGTCATGTTGGAAGACCCAGACACGACGCATCTTCAATGCTCTGACTGAGGGAAGGAGGTTGTTGCTCAAAATCTCACAAAATATGGTCCCATTCATCTTCTCCATAATAAAGTGCAGTCGTCCTGTCCTCTTTACAGAAACGCACCCCCAAACATGATGTTTCCACCACCATGCTTCACAGTAGTGATGGCTTTCTTGGGATGTAACTCCTCCTTCTTTTTTCTCCAAACACGGCGAGTGAAGTTTAGACCACAATGTTCTACTTTGGTCTCATCTAACGAAATTACTTTCTCCCATGCCTCCTCTGGATCATCCAGGTTGTCAAACTTCAGACGGAGGTCCACAATTGTGTCTTTTAACAGCTCTTTAGTCTTGCCCATGGTTGTAGTTGGAGTCTGACTGATTGTAGGTGGACAGGTGTCTTTAAAGAGCTCAGACAGGTGCCACTAATTTAGATAAATGAGTGGAGTAGAGGTGGATTTTTTAAAGAGTAAAAGAACTTTGAAAGCCAAAATTCTTGCTGATTGCCAGATATTCAAATACTTATTTGCAGCAGTGCAATACAAATAAATTTTTTAAAAATCACACAATATGATTTTCTGAATTTTAGTCCCCTCCATTATTTCTAAGTGGGAGAACTTGCAAAATGACAGAGCTGACTTTTAATTTGAAATTAGAATGGCTCCAAGTGACTTTGGAGGATTCCTTTTTCATTGGCAGCCATTATAGGTTATGGCATTTTTCCCTCCTTTTGTGAAGCTGCTGTCCTGGAGATACAAGGTTTCATTCTGACATGAGAAATATCCATATCTAAAGGGTTTATTGGCCATTCATACCGCAGCTACATTAAAACCTAAAATTAGCTAAATCTGCTCAACACTAGATGGCGTAGCTGACCCACGTTGCATGCCAGCCCCTGTGCAGTCCACGGTCATCCTGACCTGCTCCACAGCAAGGCCTGCTCTTCCTCTCTGGCTGAAGGTGTTTTGACATTACCAGGGTTTTATCTTACTGGCCGAAACCAAACCAGTCCATCAGTGTAGCAGTACACCTGATAGATCTTCAAAAGGCAAGTCTGCTGAGTTTTCAACATTTCTGTTTAATTTAATTGATAAGATATAAACAAAGTCATTCCAATTTTCACAATGGTGGTGAATGGAACCAGCCGTCTGAAAAAAGTTCAAGGTCTCTAAAAAGCTCCCTGATAGGAAAATGGCTATGAACGTGTTGCCTGGTGTGAGGTGGATTTTGGTGGATTTTGCTTAGAATATGTTCATGGTGGAAAAATACTTCCAAATAGCAAAATAATCCTGAAATAATTTCTTCACTATTTTTCCATCATCAGCATTATATATAATATAATACTGGTGGGTTTGGACAGTTGGTCAAATTGTTACGTTTGTGCTGTAAACATCAAGGCCCATGGTTCCATTCACTACCACTGTTAATGGGGTCAGTAAGTGAAAATTTTCCAAATCGCTTGTCCAATTCGGGAAGCTGGACCATAAGCCAGGGTTCACTCCGGCCAGGAGGCCAAGCCATCCCGGAGTGTGTGGAAGAACCTTGTGAGATCTTCTTAAACGACAATGCACATAACGTTGACACTCACTTGGGGGCAGGGGCTCATCCACTCTCTGGTAGCGGCTAATGTCGTGACGTACTGCGGGCAGAGACCGAACGGGCTGATGGCCGTTCACCTGAGCGCTGGCTCCTACAGAAACAACAACTTCAATTAAATTAATACGTTGACGTATTGTGTTGCTCAATCCAGCACAGGAACGCACCTGCTTCTCCGTCCGTTTCCGCGGCCGCCTGCGCTGACTCAGCAGTGCCCCTCCTGGTTTCTGGTGAGCCTGTTCCTTCTGTCTGGGAGCCGTCCCCCGACGCCCGTAAGCTCTGCCTCCTCCTCCACACGTCCCCAGCCTCCTCCTCCCCGTTAGCTTTGCTAGAGCTGCCAGGCTCTTCCTGGGAGCTGCTGGGGTCTGAGGGATTGGCTCCTCCTTCGCTGGTCATGCTGCTGCCAGCTGCCGACGCTGCGGCTTCTGTTGCCACCAACACTTTCTCGCTGGTTCCCTCCTTCGATGTTGCCCCTTCCACATCCTAGAGGATGATGGTGTAAAACGATGCTTTTAAACCATCGATCGATCGATCGTTCAATCAATCAATTTGACTATTAAGATTCTAAACTGGAATTAGCAGCTATACAGAGAACAAAAGCAGAAATCTTTAAGGAACTGTCAAGAACAGGGACAAAATAACTACATATGTGCAAAACAATACTTTAAACAGTTATTATTTGACGATATTGTTTGATCCAAAGCATTTAACTAAATGACTAACTAACTCGCTCACCAACCCACCCAAGCTGTAGCCTTTTTACTAGAGTGGTGCTTTGCGTCAGTGACATTGTGCGAAGGTTCTTGCCTGGTGTGTTTTCAGAAAATAACTAGTTACTTGTTTTTTGCTCTAAGTGGATGGGCAGTAATGGAAAAACATGCTGTAAGTTCAAAATACAGCAAAATGAAAAAGGCTCTTGAGTAGCACAAACATCAAAGAACTTGTGCACTAATCGTGAGTTTAATCCCTGGCATCCATTCCTATCCTTCGCAGGGAATGTAAGAAAGCATAACTGCCGTTATGTAACATTATGTGGCAGTTCTCCTCTGAGCTGACGTTTAGCAGCAGCTCGAAAATGACGTGGGCCCTCAGGGCCAAAAGTATGTACTAGCTTTCACCTTCCCCATCTGGTGCCTGGCTACATTTGGGCTGGAAAACTGAGCTTTAAATTCCTAGTTTACTGTCTGTACGAGGAACAAAGTTGCCAAGACGTTTCCATCCCAATCCACAACAAAAGCTCCATCATTTACACTAAGCTGCTCACCGGAGCTGTGGACGCAGGCTGCTGGGAAGTTGCCTCCTGCCCTGAGCTGGCCCCTCCCCCCTGGCTCCCTTCTGCCCCCCCATCTTGGCTGTTGGTGGTGCCGCTACTTGATGCCTCCTCGTCACCAACACGACTCCCCTCTCCCTCCTTCTGCTCCTGCTCGGTCGTCCCCTGAGCCCCCGATGCCTGAACTCCATTGGTCAGCGGTGCCTCGTGAGAGGCATGTCCTTCCTCGTCTTCGTCCGAGTCTATGTGCAGCATGGCGTTAAGCCGAGTGTCCGTGGGAAAGCTGGAGCGCAGCTTCGGGGATGCGGCACCCAGGGGCCGGTCTCCGGGGCCCTTCGGAGCTTCGATAGCGTCCAGATAGTCGTTCAAGGAGACCTGCCGTTGGGTGTGGCCCACGGCTCCCTCTGCCAAATCGGGGGCGCCGTCCCTCAGGATCCGCTCCTCGTCCGGGTCCAGCGCACCCTCGTCGGCCCTGAAGGCCTCACTGTGGAGGGAGCCCTCGGAGCCGGTGGGAGATAGACCTCTGGGTATGCGAGAGGGTGGAGGCAGGATGTCCTCGTCGTCAGAAGGGCTGCCTGGGTCACCGTTCATGGAGGAAGCACCCAACAGTGATCCCATTGCATCTGATTAGACGCGTGTGGGAACAGTTTAGGAGTGTCCGAGGGTTTCGGGGAAGATGGAGAGAAAGTAAACATGTCAGATACAGTGAAAATCCAATCTTCCCTTATTATTACCCTTGAGGGCAACATATATTTACTTAAGTAGTCTTTGTAAGGCCAGGTCCTATATTTGTCATTTTTACATGAACAATAATAATAATAATAATAATAAAAATAAAATAATAATAATAAACTTATATAGTGCTTTACTCAAGTATACATAGAAAGGGGAAAAAATATTACAGAAAAATAAATACAAAATTAATTTATTACATTATTTATATATTTAGTCATTTAAAAAATATAACAATTATACACGTATGATGATGTGACAAAGTATTTGCCCCTCGTTCTATATTAGTTCCTCTATTTTTGTTACTTTGCAACACCCAATTGCTCCTGAGCTCAGGTCACAATATAATACATTTATTATATTTTTGGGATACAGGTGTTGGTCAGTTTGTCCTTCAATAAATCATAATAAATTAGAAAATTTTTCATGGCACTGTAGATGTTTTGATTGGATGCACTGTACATCAGTGAAGGATTTCTTGTAACTGAAACACTTCTTATACCTTCAGTCTAAGCTAAACTTTCAAAGAAATGTAAATATGAATTTGCAAACACAAGCTGATCTACTCACCCTCATGGCCAGTGGAGGTGATCTCGACCCGAAACTGAAGCTGACCGCTAACATGTTCCGTGGGCAAACGGCGACACAGTGTATAGCTGATAGGCTGGTCCCTGGATCCACACACACACACACACACACACACACACACACACACACACACACACACACACACACACACACACACACACA
>JBBIGC010079826.1:0-10445 GCA_037576955.1 Lepidarchus adonis
TAGTCCAGACGAGAGAGAACCATTGCTTGGACCAGGAGCTGAGTGGAGGATTCTGGAAGGTAAGGTCTGATCTTGCGGATGTTGTACAGGGTGAATCTGCAGGATCTTGATGTTGCAGTAATGTGGTCCTTGAAGGTCAGCTGGTCGTCGTTACACTAGCTACTCCTGACCTATCCTGCTGTCCAGACTCACCTGATGCCATATTTTGGGTGGAGTTCTTACCACTGGAAACAACTGAAAAGGGGCAAGGCATAAAATCCACATACTTGATTGACAGGCACCATGGCCCACCTGTACACTAGGCACTGCTGCCCATCTTGTCTCTTGCCCAGATCATCCACCATTGGGGCCTCCTGTTCTCCTGTCCTATACTAGTACAGCTACCCTGAACCATGTCTATGTACTACATACACTTGCATCTGCTGGATGTATTGCTCCAAGCTGTAGGGTTTTAGCCGCCGCCTCTATAAACTTCGTTTTGTAGGACTGCTGTCCTGTTGCTCCAGCTTTATAGAGTTTGTCCTTGCCTCCATTACCCTTGGCTTCTGTAAAGCTGCTTTGCACCAATGACAGTTGTAAAAATGGAAAAGTTGAGGTTTGAGGTGCTTCTTGAACGTAGAGAGACACTGCAGTTCTGATGTAGTTGAGTAGCTCGTTCCACCAGTGAGGAAAAACAATGGAGACGAGTCTAGAATGGTGTTTGATTCCATGGGGATAAAACCTCCAAGTGCTTTTCGCTCGTTGATCTGAATGGTCTAGTGGTTGTGTAGACCTGGTTCAGTGTTTCCATGTAGCTGGGAGCAGATCCATTGCTAATCCTGTAAGTGAGACTTGAACTTGATGCATGAAAAGATGGGAATCCAGAGTAAGAAGCCAAGCAGAGGTATTGCGTGAGGCATTTTGGCTGGTTGAAGATCAACCAAGCTGCTCCTTTTTGAATCCTTTGCAGAGGTTTGATTTTGCTTGCAGGTAGACTGGTCAACACTGAGTTGCAGTGGTCCAGACGGGAGAGCACCAGTGGACTAGGAGTCCACCTGCTTGAAGACTGATGTAAAACGAAGTTCATGCTCAAGCCAAATCCAATCATTAAAAAAAACTTCTCTTGAGAAGTCCCTTCTACTGGCTCCTTGGGTTACGACGTACTCTACATAGTGATTTGTGGTTATGTCGCTTTTTTGTTGTTTTTTAACTGCATTTATGACGTAAAAACAAAGTTCTTGTGGGAACTAGTTGACAAGCAGGGCGGACGAATATTCTCTGTATTCTCTGTTGGCATTCTCCTGTTCTCTTCAAGTCTCCACTCAGATCAGATGCTGTTGGTCAAACTACAATACCCATCAGGCCATTCTCCTCGCCGCCAGTGATCTAGTCAGTCTCCCCTCTGCTATTGAACTGTTTTACCTCATTACTGCTGTGTATTTGCCACACGTCTTTATTTCTATTTATGTATTTATCACAGGAATAAAGGTTATAAAGGTGATTTGTTCACTTCATTTCTGTACTTTACTGGCTCTACATGAGTTAAAAGTTGGGCTTTTACTCGACTTACAGAGAAAATTGGGAGGAATGGAACTCCAACAATACCTGAGGAACCCTGTAAATCATAATATACAGTATATACACACAAATACAGTGACTAGAGAAGGAATTCAGACCCCGTTAACTTTCTTCAAAGCTGTTTGAAAGTTTGAAGTGCACTGCCATTCGTCAGACCTGGGTTCCCTACCTCTGCCCCTGTGGGTGGTAGGCCCATCTCCTGGGACCAATTTGCCTTGGGCGACCCAAACGGGTTAAAGCACAGCTCAAAGCAAAGCTCACTGGGATATGAAATCCCCTTCCCCATGTTACGCTAGTAATTCTCTGAGGGGATTTGTACATTATTAAAATAAAAACTAAAATATCAAATTTACATTAGCATTCAAACCCTTAATACTTAGTCAAAGCACCTTTGACAGCAATTACAGCTCAAGTCTTTTTGGGTACGATGCAGCAAGCTTTGCACACCTGGATTAGGGAATTTTCTGTCATTCTTCTTTGCAAATCCTCTCAAGCTCAGACAGGCTGGATGGGGACAGTGGACATGTTCAATAGAGGTGTTCAATAAGACTCAATTCGGGGCTCTGACTGGGGACTCTGTTGCCTTTGTTGTGTTCTTTGGGTCTTTATCATGTTGGAAATTCAACATTGGGGACAGTCTGTGGTTCTGAGCACTGTGGAACGAGTTTTTGTTAAGGATATCTCTGTATTCTGCTTCCCCTGAACCTTGACCAGTCTCCCAGTCCCTGCTGCTGCAAAACACCCATAGAGCATGACGCTGCCACCACCATGCTTCACTGTTGTAATGGCATTGCGCACGTGATAAAAACAGTGCCTTGTTTCTTCCTGACATAACATTTAGAATTGAGTTCAAACAGTTCAGCCTTCAGACCGTAGAATCATGTTCCTCAGGTGCTTTTTTTGGGAACTTCATGCAGGCGTTTGTGTGTTTTAAACTGGGGAGAGGCTCCATCTTGCCACTCTGCCATAAAACCCAGATTGGTGGAGGGCTAGTTATGAAGAAATAGTCCTGGTTGTGCCAAACGGCTTCAATTTGACAATTATGGAGCCACTATGCTGTTGGAAACCTTTTTTTTGTAGCTTATGCTTTATAACAGTGCTGCCTTGCTGATTTGTTTCTTTGCTCTAATATGTATCATCAGCTATGAGGCCTTTATAGAGAGGCGTGTGCATTTCCAAACCATGTCCAATCAATTTCATTTGCCACAGGTGGTTTCCAATCAATGTGCACAAACATCTGAGCAGCCATTGAGAACTGAGAGGCACCTGAATAAAATTTCAGGCATTGTTGCAAAAGGTCGTAACTCATGTGAATGTGATTTCAGTTTTTATTTGTAATAGATGCAAAAATTTCTGTTTTGATGTTGGAATGGAGCGTAGATTAAAAAATGGAAAAATTAACAACTGTAAATAAACAATTGTAGCATCAGACTGCGTCATAAAATTGGGGAAAAAAGTGAAGAGGGTCTAAATAATTTCCACAATATATATATGTCTAAATTATGAGTATCAGTAATTAACTGTTTTTTAAAAAAAAGGACTTAATGTTAAAAATAAATAAATAAAATAAATACATGTGCACATGTAGTGTCTTGTCTTTAATAAAAAAAAAGGCAAAATTTCAGGCAAATATTTCTCTATGTATTCCCAGAACACTAAAATGTTCCATTTATTGTCCTTTTTTTCATGGATTGAACCCACAACTGTCCTGGAAATTAACTTCATAATATACACTGCCATCTGCTGGTTCATATAGTGAAGTTCAAGTTGAATTCATGCTGAGTAGAAGCACCTCTGACAGCAGGAACATCAGCAGGCATCAGAAGCAGAACCAGGTCTTGTGCTATGTCACACTGCATCATTTATAGAATCTGACTGCGACAGCAATGATGACAGGAAAAACAAATTATTCAATATATTTATTCATCTACAACTGATTTTACATTAAATGTACAATTCCTTGTAAACCCAGACGGTGGTGCCCACTACACTCAACATTACTCTGAAATGCAGGGTCTCCAAACAGGTCCTGGAGACCTGCTGGTGAGGATTAGCTACAGTCGGACCTGCGCGTGAAAGCAGCCCTCCAGTATCAGAGTAGCCCACCTCTGCTTCAGCTAAACCTACCTGCACGAGTAGAAGCTAAGATCACCAGCTAGAGAAGCCTCCTCCCACTCAAACCAAGGGACAGAAGGTCTCCATTGGCTGATGCCATCTCCAGCGGTCAGTCTACGAAGCTAGTGCTGCAGTAGTCTGGAGAGGCCATCACATACGGTGGATGCGGTTGTGATCCATGAACTCTTTGA
Organism: Lepidarchus adonis; assembly: GCA_037576955.1. Taxonomy (NCBI): domain Eukaryota; kingdom Metazoa; phylum Chordata; class Actinopteri; order Characiformes; family Lepidarchidae; genus Lepidarchus; species Lepidarchus adonis. Next base: position 3,864 of record JBBIGC010079826.1, read on the forward strand.
GGTTTTGGAGGTTGTCCCACCACTGGAAGAGGAAGGTGTCAGCAATGAGGCTGAACCACGGTGTGACCAGAACCTCGTTTCTCTTGGCCTTCTCCAGCAGCTCCTTCAGCTCCTCTTTGGAGACGTAGCAGTGGCTCTTCAGCTCGTTGGGGTCCGGCTGCAGCTCCACATCTTTCTGCAGGAACAGGATGTAGTCGATCTCGTGCTCACCCCACACCCCGTCCGACTGGGCTTTGTAGTGGATGCGGGTCAGATAGGTCAACTCTTCAGGAGGCACCTAGCAGCAGAGCGAAGTACAGAGGTGAAGGTAAAGTGAAAGTGAATATTTCAAGCTTCAAGATTCAATATTCAAGAGGTTTTTATTGTGAATACAGCCGTATACACAGTATTGAAATAGCGTCTCACACAGGCCCCCACCCTGGTGCATTTGTAAAAAATATATATAAACTATAAAACTATAAACTATAAAAATATAAACTACAAAAACAAAATATAATAACTATACATATACTTTAAAACAACAGGGAGATATAAAGAAAGGTATTATATACATACACTGAACAGAAAGACAAAAGACATTTGTCATTGTGAACACGATCACAAGTGAAGAAGGATGAAATGTGACCACGACATTGAACCCGTCACACTGAACACAGGCATGGGAGCAGTGTGGTGGGACGGTACCTTCCTGGGCCAGGACCTTCTGTTTGCAAGGTACTAACCACTAGGCCACATCTGCCCAATGTTTGAGATAAAAGAATAAACTAGAAAACAAGTGTTGCAGCAAAGAATTAAATCTATATGTTAATTGGGCTCAAGTTGTTCAAATAATTACTTAAATTAGATTTAAGTAAAAGTGTTTCAGCTACTAACAGTGTGTGCAGTGCGCAGGCGTACGTACCTGGCGAACAGAGCAACAGCTACAAAGTAAACAAGCGTAGAGACTGAGGGAAATCCAGTAATGTACAAAACAAAAAGAAAAGCTTTTTTTAATGCCAACACCAGTGTAAATGTTACTGCATGTTCTCGTCAAGCCATGGAAAACCGATCTCGCATAGAATGAAGCCCCATGGTAATGAGACATCAGCAGAAACTAAAAACGTCAGAGCCATGGAGGAAGGGAGGGATAAACCTCCCTGAATGAAACGAATACAGCCCCATGGAGAGTTGATGTTTGTGAGAAAGGGTCACTGCAGAAACAATCTACCTCTATAGCCCCCGGCTTGTTCTTACAGCTCTCTGATGTAGCAAAGCCTGTTAACACGAAGTGTGTGTGTTTATTTGTCTTTTTGTTTTAAATAATGCATTCTGTAACAGCTCTGGGCCATTTTTGCCCACATTTTTAAAAGACCATATATCTTTTGCATACGCTTATTTATGTTAATATTCTTGACTTTAGAAACAACAAATGTCAAATCAGATCAAACATAAAAAAACTTATTAATATATTATCAAAATGTTTAATCTTAAATCTAAACAATCATACTAGTTCTAATTCCATTTGTATCATTTAACACCTTTAAACCTTCCACAACGATAGAACACGGTTTATACGTTGATTTTGCGAACCTGGTATTGGGTGTGGCTTGTTTCAATGGGGCGTGGCTATCTAAAAACATGAACACATTCGCTAAAAGTAGAATTCAGTACAAAAAGACGACATCACCACATAATTTGTTGAAATTAAATGTACTGTTTACTGCAGCAGTAAACAGTTCGAAAAGCAACGCAAAAACGAAGACAGATCAGCGACGGGTCAGTATAAAACGCAACCTTCTTCTGAACCAGCCTGAACAAGACTCACTCAGAGGCAGAGTTCCTTTTTGGGATTTCTTCATTTCTGTTTTCTCTACCCTGTTCCCATTTCCAAGCTGCTCCAACGTGTGCTGCTAACCCGGGCTCTCTCTCGCTAACAGGCTACAACTATCCTCCAAAAACAGCACTCTCTCCACCCCTTTTCCGCTCCACACACTATACAGTCCATAATGCATTGCTCCCCTGACAACACTCCACTGGAAAGTTGCTGGAACTAGCATCTGTTAGCATAGCCGTCACGGTCGTCCTCGATGCACTAAATTATTCAGACTCCCTGTATATTGTAAAATAAAAGCAGTTGTAGAGCTGATAGTGTCTAAATGTAGCATATGATCAGCTTTACTATGTAAAAATCTGGTTGTCATATTCTGGCGAGAAGAAAAAAAAAACCTCTTTGATACTGGAAAAGGTCTCTGCACTGCTCCATCATGCAGTGCTGTCAATCATCCGTCTACATGCAAAAATCATCAGGCTTAACTTTCTTCAAATCGGATCTGAAATAGTCAATTGCGACATGTTCTGCTTTGCTGTCACTGATGTTGGACACGTTCATCTCTGATATTACAGATATTACTCGGATATTACAGATATTACTTGGATATTACAATGTGGAGCTTATATTCTGCAACATAGTTCTTGTGTTGTGGCATGATATTGGTAAATTCCAAACTGTATCAATTTAATTGTTTATGCTCAACTACGACATAATGTTTCTACTGTTATAGTTTCTAAGTTGACGCCCTTACTTCAGATCAGTAAATTCAGTAACACTGTGGCTAATAACATTTATGTTTTAAAACATAAATGAGCATTTTCTGCGGCTTATAGAATGGGGCGGCCCATCGTTTGGGAAATACGGTAGTCCTGTTGCATGCTTAAATAAAGGGGATGCTTGAGAGGTCCAAAACTGACCATTTCGTTAAAGGGGTGAAATAAAACCAAAGTTTTTGTAGATGGAGTCACTAGCCCTGCCAAAAAGGTCACCAGATCCAAAATTGTCAAGTTTTGTGTGCGTGTTGGTATGTGTGTGTAAAATTGGATTGGTGGTCACATGACCAGTAAGAGTCTTAAGCTGATATCTTGCTAAACACTGACAGTCTGGTCTCTCCTCCACTCTACCTGGTTCATGGGAATGCCCAGCTCAGCCTGCAGTCTCCTCTGTGCAGCCCGTCTCACTCCAATAGCATCCTGCTCTTCCAGCTCCTCTGGGGTGTAGAGGGGGTGACTACAGCAGGTGTTGGTAAAACATCCTAAAAAGACACAGTAATACACACATTTATTGATCTGACCGGACTACAGTGTTTATTAAGGCAGAGGAATGAATTCAGTGAAGATCAGTGAAGATGGTAGAAGGTTAGAGATACAATGATTATGTGTCCAGTACAGTTTGGTGATCTCCCTGCTTAAACACATCTGTCTCACCTGCTGATTGCCAGGTTGAGTAGAAGTGTGTGAGGAAAACTACCAAACTGTGCTGGGCTGGTCCTCCAGGCCCGACGTTGGGCACATCTGCATACAGCAGGGGCTATTACTTTCTTCAGGTTGTGTATATTATAGAACTGCAACACTGACCAAACTACAGAGACAAACAGAAGATGGCGCAGAGCGACTAGGACTAGATCATCCATGTTGGCTTCCAACAGGTTCTCTATTTAAGAAGGCAGGAGTGATAAAAAAGGAGAGATAACAAAAGGCAATCTGTACAGGAAGAATGTATATAAAAATAATATATATATATAAATTTATATACATGCTTCCTATACATTGCCTTCATTTTCTCTTTTTTTGGATTTTTCACTGACTGACCAAACTATATTTGCCAACCAGGACAGGAACGAAAACCTGATACAACAACAACAACAACAACAACAACATTACATTTATATAGTGCCTCACATATATGTAAGGTTGCTTTACCCAAATAAACACAATCTCAATGGATTCTAAACATGGAAAACATGAACCTTGTTGTTTCCGGGGTCACAAAACTGGTTAAAATTTGGGGTCACGGTAAAACCCTCAAGCCATTTGTTAAACATCTTGTTGGAGATGAATAGTGCAAAAACCCCTCTCCATCTTCCTGTCTCCAGCACAACAGCTTTATCATCAAAACAGTTCCAGACTCGAAGGACATAGGAAAAATAAAACTCTCACTCACACAAAAGAACTCTCAAATCTCATTTAAACACGTCAACATGCGTCAGTGTGCATCATGACACATGACTCTGAACACATACACAGACACGCCCACAACACAGACACGCCCACTACACCCCCACACAGACACGCCCATAACACACCCACAGACACGCCCATGACACACCCACAAACACGCCCATTGATCACATTTCCTTAAAACACACGCACTCAAAATCTTCAGGTGGGCTGAGACTTTAATCTCTCTGACAAGTCTGGATCCCACTTTTTCTTTCCATTTTGGATCCTATTCAACAGGAGAATTTCATGCCTTTCCACGAACTTTAACTTGTAACTGTAATTCTTCTCTCAGTCTAATAAAATTAAATCAGTTGGCGATCTGACCTCTTCCTGAAAGGATTTGAAACAAAGACCAAATAACAAACGTTAACATTTTAATACTTCTGGGAAACTAGGATCTGTTTCGCACAAGTGCTGAACTTATGCTCAATATGGAAAAAATGGACAAACCTGGAAAAGTGATCTTGGCATCGGATCTCTGTTGTAAGAGCAGCTTTTCTTCACTGTTAAACAGGAAAACACTGAAAGCTCGATGCAGTAGCCCTGAGAATGGAGAAAATGCACAACCAAGGGTTAAACAAACTTATGAAAATGTTACTACTACTAATAATAATAAACTATTATTATTGCTGTTCATTATTATTATAAATGTTATTTATATTTCACTTTTCAAGCCTCCCAAAGCACATACAGCCCTAAACAGAAAACAAAACACAATAATTTAATAATCTGTAGTTTTTAGTCTGTGTATGGGTGTTTAAATCTAAACGAAAATAATACACTGATCAGCCTTAACATTCCACTCAACATGTTCCTTAACAGTAGAGCTGCACAACATATGCTCTATATACCATTAGCGCAATATTGGTTCTGCAATACTGATATGGCAGAAGGCTGCAATATTCAAATGAGCCACTAACCAATCACAGAACTATCTTATGAGGGGGCGGGGCTATACTGTTGTAGCACGTACAAAGTGCTGGTTTTGTGACCTCACAAAAACTATGATTTGAAAGCAGGCAGTTTTTAAAGCTTAGATTTCATATATGGACTGTAAGGATGTGGGGACAATGTGAAGCTTTAACAATATTTTCACTTTTCACTCCTTTTTAATTAAGAGAAATGGGATAGGGACACTTCATAATATTAAAAAATATAGAAATCACAATACTGATATTGTGTCCATATCATATCACTTCATAGACTTTTAAAGGCAGAAAGCAGAATAAGTTTGTCAAGTTTTACTGTTTTTATGAAGCAATTTCTAATCATTAGCATTAGTGGACAGTAATGACAACCAGAAATATTTATTTGATTTAGGAGTCTTAATTCTTAAATACAGGGTATTAATAAATAATACAATTTTAATTATATATATTAAAATTAATATTTTCCCTATCTGAAATATTTCTAAATACAGGGAGTCCTAGTGTTATGGTGCACTTGATTCATGATTATGTTACTGCCTGTTTTTTTTTTTACATGACGTTTACAACATAAAAAAAAATTGCGTAGGAACAAGAAAGCATTGTTGCATTCGCTCGCTTTCCTTTGTGTTGCTACAACTCCCAGAATGCAACTCCCTCTGCCTCTTTTCGGGCCGTATTACCCACCTGTTTTCCTGCACAAGACACTACATAGACCACAATGCATTGCTCTACATGAAACACCACAACAAACGCCTGCTAGAGACTCCTGTTAGCTATATGTGCTACTCATTCATATTTAATAAGTATACGCATCATTACAGGCCTGAGTTCCGACTTACGACGTAACTCGAGACTGGGATTAGTGGTAAACATGCTGAAGTGTCAGTGTGTTTATAACGCCACCTGTGTCGATGTTGGAGTTGAGGTGGCAGTTCTTCTTGGTGTCAGCCCCAGTCTGGTGGTCCTCCTCATCTATCACTATACACATCTCCGAGAGCAGCTGCACCTGCTTCTGGTCCAGCTTATCCGTGTCAATCTCCGGCATCTTCGCCAACTCTCCGAAACTTCTGCAAAACAGCATAAATGAGTGAGGGAGAAAAACAAAGACCCTCACTCACACTGTGACCGCTTACCTGAATAGAAATGTCGACAAAAGAGGAGCTTTCCGTACTGGCGGCCTTACTGCAGAGGATCTGGCTTTTATCAGCTTATGTCCCTCGCAGGCCGCCGTCCTGAACGCCACCCGTACAAACATCCCACCAATCAGGCGCGGAGCGCCGACGAACACGCCATCAGACCACCGAGCCTTTTAACCACGCCGCAGCGCCGCAGCGCCGCCACTCCGAGCCACTACACACACGATTAGTGTAGTTCACCTACAGTGTTTTATTAAAGAAGCAAAACTCTACTTTTTAGTTAAAGTCGACATAACAGCAAACGATCGCACAACCGCACACATTGGCCCGCTTCCGCCCACCGGTGACGTAACGCCCGTGCCGTCACTGTATTGGTGGAAACTAGCTGCGCGTGTGTGGTCATATGAGGCTATTATTAAAAGAAAAAAACAGAGAGAGAGAGAGAGTTTATATGAAATGTATGGCTGTAATATTTCTTATTATAT
>JBBIGC010079865.1:0-10443 GCA_037576955.1 Lepidarchus adonis
CACACACACACACACACACACACACACACACACACACACACACACACACACACACACACACACACACACGCTCACACTTACTCAAGTTCACTTGAAGCTTATTCATTAAATTATTACCATCAATGTAGTAAGTACAAGGTTTATTCATACACCACATTTAGACACTGCTTAAGATGACCAAGTTCTAAAAAAGAACTTTAAAATTAAATTAAAAAGTACACACAAATATATTTGTCGATAACCTATATGGGACAAAGCACAGATTATACACTGCAAAAAAATGCTTTTCTAATGTAGCAGTTTTGTCCTGTTTTCAATCCAAATATCTAAAGAAATCTTAAAATACATTTACTAGACACATGAAATAGCATAAGAAATTATGTCTTGTTTTCTGAAAAAACAACTCAATATTAAGTGATTGTTTGCTTAAAAAAAGGCTAAATTCTTCCAATCTGCCAATGGGGTAAAAAAAATAATCTTAATAAGATATAATCTCAAACAGAAGTTTTAAGCATCACTTAATTTTCTCATGCCATTTTTCTTGTCTAGTAATCTTGATTTAAGATTTTTTAGATATATGGACTGGAAACGAGACAAAATTACTAAGTAGGAAAAGTTTTCTTGCAGTGTAGCTATACATGGCAACATATTGAAAAATGAATGGTCCAAAAAAGTGAGTGAATAAAAACGTGTCTTTGGTCATGCAATGCAGAGTGCCAAGTATCTGGTCTGTGGGCGGGTTTTGGGCGGTAAGGGGCAAAGTACCAGATTTTTTTGTTGGGTTTGGGAATTTTAGTTAAACAAGGAAGACGTGATTTGGTCATTTTGATAAGAAGAGAGATACCATCTCTTATCCTCCACATCCTGCCCAGTGAACTTCCAACTGCCTTCAACCATAACTTTGTATGTTCATGGCTAAAGACAAAGAAAAACAAACAAGAACACTTCAATTTGCTGCTGACAGTGAGACACTGTGTGAGAACATTTAAAATGAGTTTAGTCAGGAAAAAAGAAATGGCCTTCTTTCTGACTCCCAGCAGTCTGCTTTCCAGCTGAACATGTCAGGAACACGAGTTTGATAGCTCTACTTTTTGGTACAACAACAATTCCCAATTTGTAAAATGAGGTAATGAGTGAACAAAAAAAATGATTACACAAATTAGAACCATAAGAGTGCCAGATCATACCATCTGCTAGAACCCCATAATATGATATTTGATTAGTGATCCATGGAATTCCACTTTATGAGAACACAGAGAGATAAAGATACATAATTTCTACACAAATACATTTTATTACACAAATACAACCACTGCTTAAAGGTAGACCTGTGCTGATGCTTGAGTCAAGTGCAACTGTAGAGTGAACTGTAGAGTGGAGAACACAAGCAGGACTTGGGAAATGGATATAAACAACCAACAGAGGAAACACAATTTATTGCTTTCTTGGGGTAACATGTGGAATCAAAATATCACTGTTTGCACAGATTTAGAGAATATAAAAAAACCCACTTCTGGTATCTTAGCAATTGAGATGGTTCTTTCTGGAAGGATTCAATCTCACATCACCTACTGGGAAGTGTGAAGAGGGACAGGAGAATAGACAATAGAGGAAAGGACCAGCCACTCCATCTAATCTCCCCCTCAATGATCCAGCCCTGAAATATCCTCAGTGTATAAACAAAGCCCAGTACCCACAAAACAGTAACTTTACAGGAGTAAAAAACAAAAACAAAAACAAAAATATTCTTAGTTGTTAAAGGAATTTCATGGAATAAAATTTATTCAAAGCAATAAAAAAACATTTCTGTTGCTTAGTTGAAGAAATATTGACAGTGTACAAACCCCATTTTTGGAAAAGGTGGTACTTTAAATGCAAAAAGAAATAAAAAATCAAGAATTTGTGATTTGTTAATTCCCCTCAAACCTTTATATAACTGACAAATATATAAAGAAAAGAACCTAATGAACAAACCACAGGTGACAGAGGCGAGGAAAACTCTCTAAACTGTTTTTACCTCTTCTGGTAAAAACAATTACATAATTACATTTTACACTTTGGGACTAAATAGAGTCTCCAAAGTCAGAAATCAATTATAAGATCAATAAGCTATGATAAGAAATTTTTAGTGTCATTATGGTTTATTATGATATATAACATAAATTTAGTTAGGCAGCTTTCCGCTTTCTGCAAATATAAAAATATAAAAGACAAAGATGTACAGTCATAACAATGTGCAAAGTACTTAAGGTCACTGTGGAGAATGTGCAAAAAATGCTGTGGAAGAGCAAGATTGCCTTAGAAAGTCATAGCAGCAGTGGTATTGAAATAGAAATTGAAATGAGATATGTAATTTTTGCATCCGATAACATTTGTGTGTGTGTTAATGTCTGCTGGGGGGAAGTGAATGTGTGTAAATGTGACTGCAGGGGAGTGGTGTGTGTATGTACAAGGGGACAGATGCATTTCACTGCTCTGGGGAAAAAGCTGTCCCTCAGTCTGGTGGTCCGAGTTTTAATGTTCCTGTACTGTTTTCCTGTACCATTTTCCTGAGGAAAGTGGTACAAACAGTCTTTGCCTGGATGGGTGACATCTGCAGCGATACATACAGCCCTCTTCTGTACTCAGTCAGTGTATACTGGTCTGGAAGAGGGCTACCCACAATCCTATGCTCTGTTTCTCTCACTTTGTCCAGGTCCTTTCTGTCTTGTGCTGTGCAGCTTCCATACCGCACTGTTGCATTAAGGCAGAGAATGCTCTCTATGGTGGCTCTGTGGAAGTTCGCAAGAAGCAGAGGGGAGAGGCCAGTCCATTTCAGCTTCCTGAAAAAGAAGAGTCTTTGTTGGGCTTTATTAACTAGATGAGTTGTGTTTAATGACCAGATGTTATGTGGATACCCCTGAGCTTGATATTGTCCACACGCTCCACCACCTCCCCATATATTAGAGGAGGAATGTGTTCTGTTCTTCTGACCCTCCAGTAATCCAAAATAATATCCTTGTTTTTTCTGGTGTTCAGGATGAGGTTGTGGGCTGAACACCATTGTGTTCTCTCTGTAGTGAGTCTAATCTTTGTTTGATATGGGACACACAACTGTGTTATCGTCCACAAACTTCACGAACGTGTTTGTGAGGTAGATGGCAGAGCAGTGATGGGTCAAGAGGGTGAAGAGGACTGGGCTAAACATGCAGCCCTGTGGTGTGCCAGTGTTTTGGAACCAGTACAGATGCTGTCACACATAATTTAATTTAAAAGGGATCAGTGACAAAATGTTAAAGGCAACTTTGTTAATGTTAATCATAGTATTTTTCAGTAACAGATGTGAAAAGAAGCATAATGAAATTAAATACACAGATATACAAATGTATAAACCAAAAAGTATACATTTTAATACTCTAATTTAAACAGGAACATTCCACAAAGAGGCCTTATAGGATGATACCTTTCCACAAATGTTATGAAGATCAGATGCTGTTTAATAATAATAAAAAACAAAACAAAACAGGTCACACATCTAAGCCTGACTGTACTTTTACCTTCCAGTTAAATATAATTCTAGATACTCACATACTTTCACAGATATGTAATATTAGAATATTATTTTCCTTAATAAATAAATGATTTATGTTTTATTTGGTTATCTTTATCTACTTATAAGTTTTTGGGTCAAACACCTCTGTACCTCGAAGATCTTTAAAAAGGTTTTCATTTATAGTTACATTGTTCAGAAATGTTCAAAGTACACAAGCGCCACTGATTAAAAAAAAAAACTCAAGTAAAGGAATAAACAAACAAATATGTTCAATTTATATAAATGCAAATACAGTATGCATAGAGGTATAATCTATTAAGTTCAGTCTGTACTGTATAAACAGCCTGTGCAGAAGCTGTGTGCTTTTTCTTGTTGATAAGTGAATGTTGCAGAATGCCTGCAATCCCCAATGTTTAGCAATGTGAGTTCCAGAATTTCAAATGCACTATAATGTGATGCAACTAACCTTCCTTCACTTCACAGACTCAGTGCCAGAAATGTGTTTAGGTTTACAAAACATGGTGCCATCTCTAAATCTAGGCAGTATGGAGAAATGAAAAAGCACAAATGCTGTGGCAAGTCTGTTCTGAGAGTGGCAGGCAACAGCACAGCTACACAAAAAATGCAGCAAGAGACAGAAAGGTCTGATTGCTCTTGCAATTGAAAAGGAGCTAGTATGTAATTGGACTCATCACCAAACAAGACATCAGTTAGAGTGACTCTGACAGAGGGAGAGAGGAATCTGCTGTGGCTGTGTGTATGTCCTCAAAGACAGGAACATGCAGGAACAGTCCATTAGATACTTAACCAGCTGATCTGGCATGTAATCATTTCTCATCATCTGAGACCAGCAAACTGGACAACTTATCAGATGGCACTTTAGCACGAGAGATGGTGGAAGCATTTGTAACAAAAAATATAAAACTTTGTTGAAAATGCACTTGATGAGCTTTACATAAAAACACAATATGTAAAATGTAAACATGACAGTGTAATTTATTCATCCTCCACTGGAGAACTCATGTATGCACTGTAAAAGGTGAATGACTCCCAAGCCCTCAGAAGGCCCAGCATTAGACACTGCCATTCTACTGTTATAAATACATTGTCATTTGATACAATTCACTGCTGTATCAAGTAATATATGGTTTTCTTCTGGCAACTTGACCGTTTAGCTCATCTCTCTTCAAGTGCCTCCTTATTGTGCATTTTGAAACAGCCACAGCACATTTTTTTCAGAGAGTCCTGTATTTCAGGTTATTGTCAAGTTATTTGTGGGTTTTTCTTTGAATCCCAAAATATTTTTCTGGCAGTTTTGACTGACATTTTAGTTTGTCTACCTGATTGTGGTTTTGTTTCAACAGAATCTCTAAATGGCCAAGAAATGATAAATTTTGTCAGGGAATGTAAACTATAAGTATATACTGTATATACAGTATATATCACTTCACTCACAATTACTGAGATGTTCATGTACAATTTAAAATCGCCATGTTTTTATAAAGTGTTTGTCCCTTCCTGATTTCTTATTTTTTTCCATGTTTAAATGTTAGGTTTAGGGGTCAACCACTGTGTCACATAGGGCCATGTAGGTTTAGTTTAAAATCCTTCACTTAAAAAGATAATTTTGTGTTTTCTTGTGTTGTCTTAATCTGAAACATTTAAGTGTGACAAACATGGAAAAAAGATAAATCAATAAGGGGGCAAACACTTTTTCACACCACTGTAGTTTTTTTTTGGTTTTTTTACCTCTTTTCCCTTGATTTTTCTTTTTCAGGGAAAGATTAAACAAGGATAGCAACATGGCTCCTAAACAACTAGCATGTCAAACATTGCTTATACATTAAAAAGTAATAGTGAAAATGACAAAACTACATAAAATACACCATCAAAATGTTTTAAAAACTTCTATTTTTTTATTTAGTACATGCTTTGGTTTTCTGCAGCATAGACTCCCCAACATTTTATGGATTTCTGACACATTTATGTAACCCCCATAATCAAAAGACCAGTTTGGTGACTTTATTTTACTCATAGTGATCTGAGAAATTCTCAGTGCATGCTCCAGCAAATGATTACTTAAAAAAAAAATATGATAGGAATAAGCATGACTACATTTTGGGTTTAAAGCACACTATCAGTTGCTTTTAACGATGCCTCTCAGGTGAACATGACTCACTGGGAGGCTTGGCAAGACATTGAGTGGTTTATGTTGCACTGAGTACAGGGTTGTGGGTGCGGTGTAAACTAAAGGATGGGTAAAAAAAGAAAGAAGCTAGTCATATGTACTGTAGTTTAGATTTATCTGTGATGTGGGCAAGCAGCCAAATCTCAGCCATTAAAACCATCTGAGGTGATGAAGAAACTAATTTGGCAAGGCAGTCAACACACATGCAGAGGAAGAGTGCTGTTGATGAAGGTGATAATAAGATTTTTAATATTATCTTCTGTTTGATAAGGTGTGGGTGCAAATAAAACACATACCAGGTTTTTGAGAAGTTCCCCAGCCCTCCTGCTTCCTTTCACCTACCCCGACACAGGGCTACTCAGACTGAGATAGGGGCAGATAATGCTCAGACCGGAAAAGCTCAGCATTTCATTGGTTTCTCTTGAGATCTACTTTTGCATTTTATCCAGGTAACATGACATTCATACACTGAGTGAATTTTACCCCAGCATTTAATCCATCCGTGAAATCCATGTACATGCACCCAGAGCAGTAGCAGTGGCTCCACCATTCTGCACCCGGGAGCAGCAAAGGGATAGGGCGCCTTTTCAAAGGGCACTTAAGCCATGGATGTAAGAGGGGAAAGTGCTGTTTACTCACTCCCACATTTTCACTTGAAGCTCTGAGGATTGAACTAGCACAAGCCTTCTTCTCCTACCATTCGGCCATGGCTGCCCTAAAATTTGGAATATGAATTTTTTTTTATTATTAAATGAAATTCTCAAAAGATGTGGGTAACAACCCATACAATCTATACATGCAAAGAAATGGAGCCATAGATGTCCATACATTAATTTATGTTACTAAAATTCTATTCAATTTTATTTCAATATCACTTTTTACAACAGATGTTGTCACAAATCAGCTTTACAAGGTCTGGGTCTGAGCCCCTAATGAGTCAAGGCCACGGAGGCAAGGAAAAACTCCCTGAACTGAGGAAGAAACCTAGGGAACCAAAGTTAAGTAGATGAACCCATCCTCCTCTTGTCGACATCGGATAGTAGTTAGTGAAAAGTCAGAAGATGAGTTGTTATAATTTTTTACGAGTTCCATTAATTGAGGTGTAAGCAGCAGATGAAAATGTGGTGATGGTCAGTGGAGGCCAAACCACACCACGATGGATGGAATGACAAAGAGAAAAAGGTTTTGAACACATGAAGAAAGGAAGGTGAAATCTATCAGTAATTACAAAGCAATCCTGCCACTTAGTGCAAATCAGCTGGTTCAGTCCCAACTGATGGTTTAAAAAAAACATGTCAGGATGGGTAAAACAAAAAAGCTCTCTAATGACCTTCACAACCTCAATGCTGCAAAACATACTGATGGTGTTGGTTACAGAAGAATTTCTAAACAATTCAAGGTTCCAGTGAGCACTGTTGGGACCAGGTGCTCCACTCAAGATTTCAGACAGAGGAGTGGAAACAATTATTATAAGAGTTGTCTAAGATCCAATGACCACTTCTGGAGAACTTCAGAAAGATCTGGAATAATCAGATACAATTGATTAAAATAAAACAATAAGTAATGCACTTAACTGTCATGGCCTTTATGCACACTCACCACACAAGACTCCATAGCTGAAGAAAAAACACGTCAAAGCATGTTTAAACTTTGCTGATCAAGAATAATTTGAGAATGTCAATCAGCTGTGTTCAAACTCACAATTAAGAAGTGGCAAATTAGGGGTTTTATTGAAACAAAACCACAGTAATTAGGCCAACTAAAATTTCAGTCACAACTGCCAGGACAGTTGTTCGGGATGTTTTAGGGGTATGTGAGCTACAAAGCCACAGGAAATCTTGTCAGAATTGATGGCAATATGAATGCTGTGGGTTATCAAAAAATCTGAAGGAAAATTTGCACTCATCTGCCCAGAAGCTGCACATGGGATGTACTTGGACATTCTAACATGACAATGATCCAAAACAAAAGACCAAGTCAACCTGTCATTGGCTATAGCAATATAAAGTGATGGTTCTTTAAAATCATTGAGCCACTCTGGGGAGACCTCAAATGTGCAGTTCATGCAAGACAGCCCAAGAATTTACAGGAACTGGAGGATTTTGCAGCAAGAATGGGCAGCTTTACTGTCTGAGAAGATAAAGAGTCTCATCCACAACTACCAAAAAAAAAAAATAGAACTGTCATTGTTGTTGAAGAGGACAATACATGGCATTAAGAACTGGGGTATGTAATTTGATTTGGGTCATTTGGGTAGTTTGTGTTTTGATTATGATTTCAAAAAAGTGAACACAGTTGTTTGACAATAAATGGCTTCAGCCAAACACTAACCATGAGTGTCATGTTTTGCCACGTCTGTCCTGTGTGACGTGTTCTTGTTTTGGTTTTGTTCCCGCCTTGTCTGTCACAGGTTCTATGTTCACCTGTTTCCTGTGTATTGTTCCGGCCCATGTTCAGGTGTTCTGTGTTTGGTATTGTTATACGTAGCTCAGTGTCTTGGTGTGAGTTGTCATTGTTTGCCATATTGTGACGTTCCTTATGTTTAGTGTGCTTTCGTGTTTATTATATGTGTTTTATAATTAAATCACCAAAAGACATTCCTCCCTGCTTTTCTTTTATTCATATTCTCTGAAAATGGTTAAGAAATCATAAATTCTGTCAGCGTATGTAAACCTATGAGCACAACTGTGTATATATAATGAATAGATATATCATCAATTCACAGTATGAGAACAAATTGTGGAAATGTATGCCCATGGTTACCCTCCACAAGAGTGCTTGAACAACAAAGATCACTACAAAACCAGATGGTCTGAGAGGACACAAATAGACACAAGGTGACTTATAAGCAACTAAAAGCCTCTCTTACATTTACTAACATTAATGATCATGAGTCTACCATTAAGAAAACACTGAACACAATTGTATGTTTAGCACAGAGGAGGCCACTACACAACAAAAAGATAATTTCTGCCTCTCTACAGATCGCAAGACATCAAGTAGACAAGCCAGAAGGTTTTTGAAAAATGTTTTGAGGATGGATAAGACAAAAACAAAACTTTTTGGTTTAAATGAGATGCAATGTTTGAACAAAATAAATTACTGCACTCAGGGCAGCCATCATTAATGAAATAATGAATTGTAGCAGTAATTATCCTTAATTGTAATCTGATGTACGCAGGGGTTAGATGAGTCAATTAGTTTTTTATTTTTTATTTTGAGAAGCTAATATTTCTTTAAATAGACCTGAACAAGTTGGCAGACCTCACCATTAGCACAATTAGCACAATTACCACACAGACACTTCTGACTTATTTCATTTGGTGTTAGTTTACTAACACTAACTAACTTTAGTTAGTACTGTGAACTAGTTTGAATGGATAAGCTTTTTTGCAGAAAACTTTTACTACTTTTACTAAACCTCTCACTTCACCCTATGGTTCATAAATGCAAACTGAACTGAACAGCTTGCTTGATTTTATCATGGTTGCAATGTAATACAGGCATGATGAATCACAATGACTGGGAAAAATGTTCCAGACTTGTGAAATATTTGTTTTCCAACAAACCCAAGAATTTGAAGGAATGAGCTGTGGCTTATGGTTCCGAGGCTTAGGGTTGGGTTTTTTATGAGTGAGTGAAGCAGTTGGCCAATCAGAACAATTACTGTTTTATACTGTTTAATATATTTGTCAGTCAGGCGCAGTAACATAAATGACCCTTTAAATTCTAAGAGGAATAAAGTTGATTAGAATGTAAAATTGTAAACTATTGTTTTTGGTAGATAAACCAAGCTCTTGTAAGTGGACTTCAAGATTAAATATAAGAATTTTAAGTCGTTTAAGGACTTCAGGATTATTTTCTGTGGTAGAAATTAAATCTTGACTCTTGGGTTAGGGTTATCTGTAATCACAATATTGACAATATTGACAGATCAGTCAGCCCCCCCCCATGTTTTTATGCCATCAGTATGGACCATGTGGAGGACCCTGACAATTGGTCTGAAGATTACTGCTTTATGGCATACCAGATAGAACCAATGTCAGAGTATGCAGGTTCTGAAATCCATAACACGTTTACATTTTGTAATTGCAACTAAATAACAAGCTGGGAAAGACTGAAACATTTTCACTACTGGCTTTTGAAAACACGTTGGTGTCAGGGAATGCACCACACTTCAAAAGCACCTCTGTAATTGATTCAAAGAGTTTTCTGCTACAGCCCTACAGGAACAATCTGTAGAATGACCAAAATGGTTCTTCTGTGAGATTTTGCTAATGACTGCTGTGAGACAAATTTTTACATAGCGCTGCAGAGAGTTTACAGAAATATCACACACGAGCAACATTTGTGGCACTGAGGACTAATGAAGCTTTTTGTTTACTAGCTACTCATGACAAGCAGACAGAAGGGATGTGGGTGTAGGGAGTGTAGCTGCTGGAAAGTGTGCACAGTGAAGTCACCAGCGTTCAATTAATTCCCACAGAGTTACATTCAGCTCCGTACACATTCCACAGCAGCTCATTTAACACTGTTCCTCCAATGTATGCTGCATGTTCATTAGACCAGGATTCAAACTAGGGGCAGGAAACTTACCCTGAGGGTTGCTGGGTTTTTCTAATACACTCCAGTGTCCTATTACTGTGTTGCAGGGAAGGTGATATATAAAGCAAGAGAAAATCTTCTTCTTTGTAATTGAACTATTCACACTCTACTGCCCACA
>JBBIGC010079876.1:0-10442 GCA_037576955.1 Lepidarchus adonis
TATATATATATATATGAAGACATCTGCTTCAGTCTATTCACAAGCACAACAGTCATTCCGTAACTCTTACAACCCCAGACCTGTTAACATCCTTACCATAATAATATAATAATATAGATTTCAGGATATCTGCTTTTTGTCCGCGGAACCAATATATATATACAGCAACGCACTGCACGAAGCTCCTCTAAAAAGTAGCATAAGTTCTGCTTCACCAGGGTGAATGTATGCGATGTCTTGGGTTTTAATTTAGTTCCTTATTATATTCATGTTCCCTCCCATAGATCAGTTTCATTCACTACTTTCACTGAGCACTAACTATCAGTACACAACGCTGGAGACACTTCCTGGTTATATTCTTCTTCTTCTGTTTATTCTGGCTTGGTAAACCAACTACAAGGCGCATTACCGCCATCAACTGGACTGGAGTACAAACCACAGTGACAGAAACACACGAACAAAACATTTTAAAGCCCCCAGTATTGCAGCTGTTAATTTTCTGTAAGGAAATAATCGAGATCTTCCATGATCTCATCCTTTATCCTTGATAGAAAATGTTATCAGACTCAATTCGCTTAACTGACCAAGTACGTTCACACGTGGTGTTTTGTTCCAGCTGATGGGGTCTGTATAATTATACAAATGTAAATACAGAGCAGTGTCCAACCTTTCTGTTATAATAATACAAATGGCTACTTGTTTGATAAAATGAATCTCATTTAACATGTTTATTTAATAACAACAACAACAACAATAATAATAATTATATAAAAATGTGAAGAGACTGTCTGATCACGTTAACGGTAATCATTTCTCCATGTAGGAAACACGGATGGTAGGATCATAGTAGGAAAACAAAACTATATAAACATCCACCATTATTTATTTCTGAAATGTCTTTCTTGACATTTTTGTATAAATAAGCACAATTGAAGCATGACCACCTCAGAGGCAGGAAATCATAAATCTTCAAATCATATTCCACTGTACTAACCACTACCCACATTTTAAAACAAATCATGAACTCTGTCCCATGTTTGTACACATAATTAAGAAATTGTAGTAATACATTTTTACTAATCGGCAGATCTGTGGCAATGAACATATCAGCACACTGTTACAATTTTTCTACAAATTGTAATTCTTTGGGTGTAATTTATCGTTGCCATGGTGTTTCACTGAAAACATTTGTTATATCTTTCTTTGTGTGTAAATGGGAGTGTAAGTGAAACTGCTTTTCATGGACTCGTCACACTGGACACTAAACCACCTGTACTTAACCAGACCCCAGTCCAGTCACTCTGTCAAGTTCCCGAACACTCTTCTAACCTTAGCACTTACCCCAGGACGGACACTGGAGAGCGTGGAGACGACATTGGGACCATTCTTCTCGTCCTTGAACAGTGTCTGCAATTTTTATCATTCAAGCAGCTCTGAATGAAGCTTCAGTGTAAAACAGGCAGTGGAGGACAAGCTTGGGAAATGGATACATGTCATGTTGTGCACAATGATCAAGTATATTCACTGATTGTAATAACCTGAATGTAGTTGAAGAGGCCAATTACTAGGAAAATCCTAATATCAGATCGGGACTCAGTTTGGGCAGATACTTGGATCAGGAATCATGCATCTGGACGGAGGACTTAACTCTTGAAAAGGCCAAAGCAATGGCACATCAAAGTTAGGAGGTGACATGTCAGCAAACGTCTCTGATTTCAAGACAAATGTAAACGATTGCCACTAAACAACTGATGGAGTAGATGTTGTAGGGGTTTCCAGCGGACTGCTGAAGAAGAGCAATAATGAGCTGTAGGAAAATGTGCATGTAGTCCGGCATCTGCGCACCACGCTGCTGGGGAGGCCAGTTATTTGTAAGCTGGGGCTGGTGGCACATCTAGATAGCGTTACCATTGAGACACTAAAAACAAGCTATCCAGAGCTGTGCAGTGGTCCCAGATAAGTATGACAGCCGTATGCCATCAAGCTTGCTGTTTGTGGGGTCACAGAACTGGTTAAAATCTGGGGTCACAGTAAAACACTCAAGCCATTTTTTAAAGCATCTTGTTGGAGCGGAATAGTACAAAAGTCCTCGGTCTCCAGCACAGCTCCTTCTTCGAGGTCACATAAGAACATATCTCACACACACGCGCACACACACACACTATACATTATCATCCATGGAAGAGACCCTGGGTAAACTTGCTGGGTAAGCTGCATGCTAATATGAAATTCTGGCAAATACCCCTAACAGAAGATTTAGCAAAACTCAAATAAAACATGTCTTCAGACATTTGCCATTTGTAATTACTTCTGCTTCTGAGCATTTCCATAAAAGGTTGGTGACTGAGGTCACAGAAGGTCTTGAAGAATCCTTTGGCCGTATCGATGATGTCCTAGTCTAGATAGGAATGATGCTTAACTGCAGGCTGTGCTGTGAACGAGCTGCTATTAAACTAAATATCAATAGGTGTACAGTCAAGATGAAGTGAAGTAACGTAAGTCATGTTATTTCTGTTTGTGGCATTAGCCCTGAACAAGAGAAAGCAGAGGCCATCAGAAAAATAGAAGAGCCGTCAAACATGAGCAAGCGAAAGAGTTTTCTTGGAACGGCTAACCAGCTGGAAGATCATTCCACAACTGACAAAAGAAGACAAACCTCCTGTTTTTCTCCAGTCCAAAAAATCCAGCTGGCTATGGGGCTGTGATTAGGGGAGAGCTTTTGATGAGCTGAAAGAGGCACTGGTTTCGCCTCCGGTGCCATTTATGACTCAGAGACTACAAATGATCAACAGATGCATCTTCATACAGGAGTTGTGCTGCTGCTGCTGCTGCTGCTGCTGTTGCAAACACAAACAGAGCAGAGATGCACACAGGCATTGATCTCGACTTGGGCCTGCAAGCATTTCCAGAACTTCTTTTTTTTTTTTTACATCCCACTAGTCTCTTGGGGTCTCAAGCATTGGGTGCAACTCCACCACATAAGTGTTTGTGGATGTCACATTCAACAGCAGCAAAGAGTGTGACACATGAGCAAAGTGGGCTCTTTAAAGGTAAAACCATTTCTGTAGAAAGGTGTAAATAGTTCAGTTAACTCCTCAGATGGATATATCAAATCAATAAATCCATTTTTGCACAGCCTGGCTTTCCAGATACCCTGATAACTGAAAATGGGCCACATTTCTCTGTAGTGGCTTATGAAGCATTTTCCAAGTCATATGGATTCTGCCATAAAAGTCCAAAATTTCCATAAAGTAATGGGGAGGCAGAACAGGCAGTACAGACCATGAGGGATCTCCTCAGGAAGGGAGGAGATTATTGTTTTACTGCCATAGAGCCAGTTCATTGCAAAATTGGTACAGTCCAGCTCAGCTACTCATGTGCACTCGGTTCTGTACATCTTGATGGTCCTGCTGTCGCCCCAGAACAGAGAGGAGAGTGATGGATGCACGCCAGTACAAAAAAGGCCACTGCCCAAGCAGTTCTCACCAGGACAGTATGTATGGGTGATGGACCAGAAATATGTAGGTCAGGGATTGGCGACCACACATCTAGTGGATGCACCTCATGGGTATTGCTTCATCAAACTCCTGTGCCAGCATCAGTGTTGGGATGCAGGAGACATTTGTTATTTTAACCTATCCCATCATATTTCTGAGTTTCGTGAAATGGTCATTTCCTTCACTTTTTTGCTTGAAATGTCTTGCCTTTTCCTCGTTTGGACGAGGCCGTATGGACGGCCCACAAAGAGGAGGCTGAAATAAAGTTATATTGTTTTATCTTGATCATTTGTCGGTTTTATATTCTGTGTTTAAAATATGCGGGTCAACTTAACCCATAACACAATTGAAAACATATCAAATGTTGAACACCAGACATATTACTATTACATTAAAACATTTGAATTTGATGCAGCAACACGTCAAATTTTACCATCAAATTAACCACTACTCAGAGAATTTCACATACTTTTGCCATTGACAGATGTGATATTGGATTCACCTAAATCTACTCTCAGCTGTGCGGAAAATATGCAATTCTAAAGGGTTTAGAAACTTTCGCAGCAGTAGCTGTCTCACCCTCTTTGTTCATACAACTTGTAATAGTGTTTTGTGTTGCAATCGTTTCTCTTGAGAACACACACACACACAAAAACACACACAGGTCAGCCAAAACAATAACACCACCGGCCTTATATTTAGCAGGTCCCCCTCATTCTGCTGAAACAGCTCTGACTGTGGTGCACTGTGTCTCTCTGACCAGACAGACTAGCCATTACCCTCCACAATGAACCACAGTGAGTTATAACAGCTCCTAAACCCTAATGTCGATTTTGTATTTCGCACATTTTGTACCCTGTAGCACAGCCACTCAGCTTATTGAACATCATTCAGTATTGTCCCCCGTGTATCCTAGAAAAACAAAATTCCACTATGGATGCAAGAGTTTTAAAAATATATATATAAATGGATGTTTTAAAGTAATATATATATATATATATATATTATTATTATTATTTAATTAATTGTTTTGAATAATCAATAATGGATTTATCAGTCCATTAGTAACTATGCCTACATTCACAACTTGTACATGACTTAATGCATTTTTAAAACATTTTTAAGATGAAACCTTTATTTTATTTTTTCAAGCTCAGTTACTGTACATATATAGGTGTTTAACAATTGCTTCGTTTTTATTGGCAATTATATAAAAACAGCTCAACATCCTATTCAAGACATTGAGACTTAACCATAGGCAAAGCTCACTCAGTTAATTTAATTCTGTTCTTTTCCTGAAAATATATATCTATAACAGGTTTGCGCAGCTGCAGTCCTGCTGGGGCGGTATCAGTACAGTTTGGTGATTTCCCAGATTAATCTGGATCAAGTCACCTGTTAACTGCTAGGTTTATTAAGGGGCTTGAGAAGGGGAGCTACTAAACTGTGCTGGACACCAGCCCTCAACTATACAAAAGCACATTTTGGCTGGAAAGCTTAGCTCAGAACACCACCACCTTAGTCTTCTTTGATGGCACAAGCTTCTTTACAGAAACCTGGACGTCTTCCTGATCAGCACTCATCTGGTTGGAAAGGCGCTTAAGGGTGATGGAATTAGCTGTAAGCAATATTCAAAATATAAAATTAGATATTTTTAACAATACAGACTTGTGGAACTACTTATTACATGAAATCAAATATAACTACATCAGATGACACTGAAAAAATATCACTTTTCTCCGTTTTGACCAAACATGCAAACAACTCACATTCTATAGTAGAAATTCAATAGACTCTACATTGAGAATTTTGGGTTTAAAGACTGAGAAAATGCTCGTCTGATATATATTGAAGGTGGAAGAAACTTTTGAACACCAGGTGTTCTAGTTATCTGGATACCTGGGTCATTCTGTGACTAATCAGACAGAGTCCAGAAAAGTGGTTGTAGTGAAGTGAAAGTGACTTTGTCACTGTGAACACATCACCATACAGTGACCACAACAAAATACAACCTCTGCATTTAACCCATCACACATGCACATGGCACAGCAGGCAGCCATCAATCACCCTCTTCCAGTAGCAAGGGCAAGCTTCTGCCCAGGTGCATGTAGCATTAGCCCCACTTTGTGATTCTTTTCTAGTATAAACCTATACAGAGTTATACCTTCTATCACATAGACATGTCCCAATATTTCAGTTTTGGCTAAACTGCCATGAACAAGCAAGAATATAATAATTATATAAAAATTGCACTTGAACTTCTTTAAAATCCTATTTCTTTTGCGTTACAATAAAAATTAAAGTAAGTGGCAAGATGCCGACAAGACAGAGACCAGCTGACTTACAGGATGTCTGGTGTTCTGGGCAGTCCCTCTGAAAGTGTTCTACTGAACCACACACACGACAGCAACCCCCTGAACATAAAGACTACTGTTAAATACAACAGCCCACATACAAAGCACAATATATCACAGCTTTAATTATTAATAATCTCATTAAATCAGTGTGTAAACATGTATGTGGCATCTTATGTCACAGCACCGCACATATTTATTTTTTGTTAACACATGCAATTGTCTAAAAACAAACCTGCAGCATACAGTCCTTTTGGGTTATCAGGGCAGGATTTGGACAAATGGCCAGTCTCTCCACAAATGAAACATTTGGCATATGGATAAGCACCTGGAAAATGACCGTAGTGTCAGTGAATTTTAAGAAGATCACACTTTTGTATTTTTCTAATACCTTTTCAAACAATGGGATGGGAAATCTGGCACTTCACACCCAAGACAATAGAGATAGTTTTTCGACAAAAATGTGTGCAGAACTGTAAGCATCAGTTAAGTTTAGGAATCACAGTGAGCCAACATCATAATCAGCAAACCTTATATGAAGGACGTTTTTGCTCTTTGGGACACTTTATATTTTTTTAGTACTCTATATTAGCTTAATTCAGTATTGTAGAAAATGTTGATGCAGCTATTGGTCCAGATGTTGGTACTTTCATATTCACAAAATCTTTCCTTTTATTATAAACATTTGTGAGGTTCCTTTAAATCGCGGTCTCAAAAAGTGCAAACACAAAAGATGTGCATACAATTTGTCAACCATATGTACAGTTGTGCTCATAAGTTTAAATACCCTGACAGAATTTATGATTTCTTTGCCATTTGTCAGAGAATATGAATGATCACACAAAAACTTTTCTTTCACTCATGGTTAGTGTTTGGCTGAAGCCATTTATTATTAAGCAACTGTGTTTACTCTTTAAATCATAATCACAACACAAACTACCCAAATGACCCTGATCAAAAGTTTACATACCCTGGTGATTTGGAATGATAACATGCACACAACTTGAAACAAACAGGTTTGAATGGCTATTAAAGAAACCATCTTCACCTGTGATCTGTTTGCTTGTAATAAATGGGTGAGTATAAAGGGTCAATGAGTTTCTGGACTCCTGACAGATCCTTGCATCTTTCATCCAGTGCTGCACTGACGTTTTCTGATTCTAAATCATGGGGAAAGCAAATGAATGTCGAAGGAGCTGCGGGAAAAGGTAGTTGAACTCTATAAAACAGGAAAGGAATATAAGAAAATATCAAAGGAATTGACAATGCCAATCAGCAGTGTTCAGACTCTAAGTAGTGGAAAATAGTAGTGGGGTTCTGTTGAAACCAAACCACAGTCAGAAAATTGTTTGGGATGCAAAGAAAAACCTACAAATAACTGAAAAAAGGTGATGTGGCTTTTTCAATATGCACAATAAAGAAGCACTTGAGGCACAATGAGGGCTGCATGGTTGAGTTGCCAGAAGAAAGCCATTATTACGCAAGTGCCAAAAAGTATCCCAAAGTATACCAAACATCAGAGAGACAAGCCTCAAACCTTCTGGTACAAAGTCATTTGGAGTGATGAGACTAAAATGTAACTTATTGGCTACAACCATAAACACTACATTTGGAGAAGAATCAACAAGGAAATTTGGTCCGAATTGATGGCAAGACGAATGCAGCAGGTTATCAAAAAATACTGGAGGAAAATTTGCACTCATCAGCCCAGAAGCTGCGCATGGAACGTACTTGGACATTCCAACATGACAATGATTCAACGCACAAGACGACCTGTCATTGGCTACAGCAAAATAAAGTGAAGATATTGGAGTGGCCATCTCAGTCTCCTGACCTCAATATCATTGAGACAGTCTGGAGAGACGTGGAGCAGTCCTCAAACGTGCAGTTCATG
Organism: Lepidarchus adonis; assembly: GCA_037576955.1. Taxonomy (NCBI): domain Eukaryota; kingdom Metazoa; phylum Chordata; class Actinopteri; order Characiformes; family Lepidarchidae; genus Lepidarchus; species Lepidarchus adonis. Next base: position 7,746 of record JBBIGC010079876.1, read on the forward strand.
CAAGACAGTCCAAGAAATTGGAGAAGATAAACAGCCTCATCCACAACTACCATAAAATACTTCAAGCTGTTATTGATGTTAAAGGGGGTGAAACAGTATTAAGAACTGGGGTACGTAAACTTTTGATCAGGGTCATTTGGGTAGTTTGTGTTGTGATTATGATTTTAAAAGAGTAAACACAGTTGCTTAATAATAAATGGCTTCAGCCAAACACTAACCATGAGTGAAAGAAAAGTTTGTGTTATCATTCATATTCTCTGAAAAATGGTTAAGAATGATAAATTCTGTCAGGGTATGTAAACTTATGAGCACAACTGTGTGTTTAACAACTTTCTATTGTATGTACATTTGTTACATCTCTTCATTTATTTTCTTACCCAAAGCAGGGTCCACTTTCGCTCTACACCTCTGGATCTCATGCTCTGTAGAGCCACAACGATAGCAGATCCCTCTGCCCATCTCTTCATCGTTATCAGCCTCTGGGCAATCGGTCAGTCCATGACCAGGCTTCCTACAGTTAAAGCATATCTGAACATGAAGAGGATAAATTCAGCTTTTGTATGAGACAAAAATACTTCAAACGGGATCAAATTAACTGATTAAAGCTACATACCATGTTGGTTTTTTTAGTGTTCTGTCTCTTAACTCTCCGAATTTCTGTCCTTTTGGTTTTCTTGAAGGCTGTGGTTACTTCATTCACATGCAGCTCCACAGAAGCACCTTTAGTTGACGCTCCAGCTTGTGACTGCCCTCTCCTTAAAAAAAAAAAAAACTATTCACATCAAGTTCCTTCTTTTTGTTGATACTCTTTCCACCAGGACATTGTTGAATGTGTCAAACTGGGTGATGAACCATCCCATGTCGTATCTGAAACTACTAGAGCTTGTTGCAATTTCAGTGACCAATCTAGCTTTAACTTCACCTGCCCTGAGTGTAGGGCTATAAATCATAAGTGCCCACATGATTTGATTCTACATTTATTATTTTAACTAACAGTGTTATAGTTTTCAATACTTAACAATTTGCAGTAATGTGATTCAGTTCAATACTGGGATCTGCAGTTAATATGAAATATGGTATTTCACACCATTTTCAGCATTTCCATGAGCTCACACATTTTATTATTAAAGGTCAAATACAGTGATCTAATCATAAGCAAAAGCAATTTCTCATAAAAAATAATAATGCCCATAGTAAAATTAAGTATGATTAATTGTGGAGTTAACATGTAGTTTTTGTGTGTCTGATTAATACATTAGATCATGCACCATTTGGTTGATGTATTGACACAGATTGATTAATTGTTACACCCCTACCTGAGTTGGCTCCACGGTGTTGCCTCATTTTGTTTGTGTTTATGGACATTGTTGGCCCTGGCCCAACGTGTCATTGTTGAACTGTGTAAGAAGAAAGAATGATTACAAATGGAAGCATATTATTTTCAATCTGTCTACTCTGTGATATGTTAATTAATGGGAAACTTTATTAAACTGACAAAAAAACTAAGAAAAGATTTTCAAAAGTATGCTGTAAATAATTTAACAGTAGCAGGGAAGTCCGTTAAATATATAATATAGTACAGGCCAAAAGTTTGGATACAACTTCTCATTCAGTGCGTTTTCTTTATTTTCAGGTGACTACACCTTGAAGCCCCTCTCTCACTTCCAGACTGTCATTAGACTGACCTCTGTTGGTGCACTATAACAAATCACTTCTGTCAGATCACCAGCATTTTTAATCTATTTTTAAAAATCTTACTTTCAGGATTTCTAAATCCAATATTCTTGTGCAAAGTAATACCTTGATACCACCTAATGCTCCACACGAAAGAGCCTTTGCTGCCCTGTAGCTTCTTTCAGTAAAGGTCTCCATAATGACAAAATCAAAACAGATTTGTAAATTTATTAAAAACCAAAAACTGAAATATCAAATTTACATAAATACTTAGAACTTTTGCAACAACATTTAAACCTTGTGCCTCCCGTTTCTCTTGATCACTACTGAGACGCATGTACCAGTCGTTATTAGTCTAATTTTCTCGGAAATGCTACCGAAACAAACAACCTTTTGGGAAAGTTTAAATTACAGTAAAACAAATGCTATCTGGAGAAATGTAAAGAGCTGACAGATCCGTATTAACAATGAACGCGAAACAGCCACGTGATCAGCACAACCTCTCTAATACTCTCTAAAAAACATTACATTTGTAATTGCAGATAGCAGGTGGTGAGTAAACTTTACAACCCGATGACATTTATGGAACATTCAATGGGTTAGTCGGGGTAGAAGAAACCATTACCTGAAAAACCCTTACTTCAGCGCTGCCCGACTTTGGCGGAAGTACACAATTGTGGATTTCCGGTCTATAACACGCATGCGCAGTATCTCCACGCTGTAATAAATACGAAATAGCGTCTTACTCCCTACACAGCGCGGTTCTGTAAAAATCAGACAGCGACAGCCCGTTAACCTCAAATGTGTGTCCTAATTACCCACTTAACACTAATTGTAACTAGTTTGTGAAAATGTAGTATGTATTATAGTAATACATTAAGGCTGAGTATACTCACATACATGCAGGTAGTGCAGGTGGTGTGACGGTGGGTGATGCGGGTGGTGCAAGTGGTGTGTGGGTGTGGGTGCAGGTGGTGTGAGAGTGGTGTTGGGTGGTGCAAGTGGTGTGGGTGGTGCACTTGG
>JBBIGC010079887.1:0-10442 GCA_037576955.1 Lepidarchus adonis
ATGTTCTCTGCTGTCCTCACTATCCGTTTCAGGATCTTCTGCTCAGCGACGGTGCAGTTCCCGTACCAGACAGTGATTTAGCAGCAGAGTACACTCTCAATGGTCCCTCGGTAGAATGATAACTGCTGATATTATGTTGTATCTGTTTTCCTAAAATGTTAAATTCAGCAAATATACAATAATGTTGAAGAATCTGAAGAATCACTTGGAAGAGACGAAATAATAATGCTTTGCATTGAAGCAGTTACAGTTGCTCAGATGAAAAGAAAATACTCTCATCATAACCATCTCACCAGGCCGGCCACTCAAAACACCAAGTCTGCATTTCATACTGTACGTGATTTGCTCAGACCTAACATTGCTAAAGTTCCCCATTCTATATTACTGTCACTAATCATTGCAATATTCTAATACTGCGTTCCAGACAACTCGGAAATCAAGATTTTCTGACCCTCAAGGAAATGTAAAATGGAGTCCTACTGGATCCATCAAATCCATCTACCCTGAATTCAGAGAAAAGCAGCCTACTGCAACATCAGCACCCTTAGACGTGGTAAACCATCAACTAAAAGGCCATTTATTTAACTTTTTAAATAAATTTAGCAGTTTAGCAGCTACTTAAAAACTCACTGTACATTTGGTAACCCATCCTGGCAAATAAATTAGCTACATACTAAAGTAAAATAAGTTTTTTACTGTCAAAATACCATAAAATTTATTGCCAAATACCTTCCTTTTAGAACAAGATTATACGTATGTAAATAAACAAAATATACATTTATTTATTTACTAAAATTGACGTTTTGACTATTTGATTAATTGACTATTATTAGAGCCAAAACATAAAGTTACAGTTAGCATAGTTGTAATTTAAGACATGGTTTTACTGTTTGATATTTTTAGTTATTAAACACAAAATTAATTAATTAAATGTTTAATTTAGCAAGCTTTGTATGCAGGGCCAATAGAGAAGATTATCAAACTAGCTGTTAAAATACAAAAAGCAATGTTATTAAGCTATATATTGATTATTAATTACTGTTTATAGTTAAACTTCAATAATGCTCAGGCTACATGAACCAAAGTGACAGTTTTTTCTAGGTTGTGAAATGTATTACATTGTTAACTCTTCTTTAGCTCTTCAGCATGTTTGTTTTATATTATTTAAGAGGTAACACAGTAACAAAAATCTGTTTTTGCAGTCTTTAATTTTTTTTTTTTTTGTGGGATGTGGCCTTATTTTTTTATAGTATTTCCCTGATGATAGGCCGCCCCACATTATAGGCCGCCCCATTCTATAAGCCTCAGAAAATGTTTATTTATGTTTTAAAACTCTAAAATAAGCCACCACATGTTATTAGCTGCAGTGCTACTGAATTTACCAACCTGAAGTAAAAGCATCTTGACACAACTCTGGAGGCCTTTACAGCTCTGTACCTGTAGAGACATTATACTGTAGTTGAAAGTGATTTTTCTGTCATTGTGAACACACAGTCACCACAACGAAATTTGTGCTCTGCATTTAACCCATCACACGTGCACACGTGGAGCAGCGGGCAGCTATCAACAGCGCCCGGGCAGCAGTGAAGTGAGGACGGTATCTTGCTCAAGGGTTCCTCAGTGGTGCCCGGGCTGGGACTTGAACCTGCAACTTTCTTGTCCCAGGGGCAAAGTCCTAATCACTAGGCCACCACTGCCCCAATGTGCATAAACAATTAAATTGATCAAATTTGGAACTTACCGATATCACACTGCAGCACAAGAACTACGCTGTAGAATTTAAGCTCCAACGTCTGCCGTCTCTGAGATGCGTGTCTGACATCATCAGCAACAGCAAAGCAACACAGGCAACAACAATTGAGAACGTTTGAATGATCTGATTTTGAGAGATTTAAAGAAAGACATTTTTGCATTTAAGGGTTACTAATTTTATACGGAAGAATTTACATGTAGATGGATGATTGACATCGCTGTACTGCAAGTACCCCCACCCTCCAGTCATTCAAACAAAAATAAAAAAACTCATCTTTTTCCAGCCAACAATAAACTTTTGTTTCTTTTATTTCTGTTAAATGGGCTTTTTCCAGCTTGTTTTATACACTAGGATGTAATGTAGCAAAGGGCTGAATGCAACAGCGCCATTTAAGTGAGAGAACATCGTCACTGATCTACCTTTGCTTTGTGTTACTTTTCAAACTGTTCTACTGCTGCAGTAAACAGCACATTTAAATTCAAACTAATCATTCTGTGATGTTATCATTTTGCCACAGAATTATACTTTTAGCGAATGTGTTTTCATGTTTTTAGATAGGCCCGCCCTATTTAAACAAACTGCACCCAAGACCAGGTTTGCAAAATCAATATATAAGGTGTGGCCTGTTGTATGTTATTTGACAAGGGGTGCCAAACCTTTTGCACATAAAAGTACAAAAATGGTTCTGACATCCATTTTTACATTTAGCTATTTATTCTTCCTGGAAAAAGGTTAGAAATAGTACAGTTTGGCACAGATGGCAAGGAAGCAGCTCTTGAAACATAGACTAAACGTACTGAACCAGTGATGACGCCAGATATTAAAACGCTGTAATATAAAGATTTCGGATTCAGACAAACTAATTCCCTCCAGCCTAGTGGACTTACACTATATACATGTAATATTCTTGGTTTAGCTTCTTTTTTTTAGAACGTGGCGGTTTTATGGCCTTACTGTCACACTGTAACTTCAAAATGAGTTTATATAATTCCTCAGATTGTATCTTGTTGGCAACCTTGGTAGTGGTAAGACCTCCAATATCCTTGGATTAAAATTCTTGGGCTTCAGGAGCTTGTTAAATCTTCAATCATGATGTGCACTTTTATCGAGACCCAGTCAAGACTCAATTAAAGCTTGTCGGTCTTGTGTTTGCTCTGATTTATAGGGGTGACCCCAATAGGGACTGAGTTACATAAGGATATCTAAGAAAGAAGAAGGAGGAAATGATGAATTGTGCCATTCTTTCTTCTTCTTCTTTAAATATAGGCTCTATCAAGAAGAGTGACATATTTCCCCATATGGCAAAGATCTGAAGCTTGTTTAATTCTGCTGGAGACTAGATGTTTAAGTGACATTTATTGAGAGGAATTGAGAATATCCAGCAACCTCTGGTAACGTTATTGCCCTCTGGGCTAAGATGGTAAAACTAGCATATAATATTGTATTTGTCATGTTAGGTAACATTCTGTAGCAAATGCTTCCATGAAATAGATGCAAGACAGAAATTTCCCATAAAGCAAAAGTTATTTATTCAACACTGAATTAGGGTTAGAAGACTGAGGTTGAAAACAACACTTTTACATATCCTACAATAATATAAAAAGAACCATTGAATCAATATTGTCAATAGTGCAATACTAACAATTAATCAATCTTTTGAAAATATCAAATATTTTCCTCAAGCCATTTCCATTGCTCATTATGGCAGCTACCATTTTACCACATAATTACCTTTATAAAGTGTTTTTTTATGGTTTTTAATAAATGTATTATCTTTAAAAGCATTTCTACACCTGAATTACAATGAGAAGTATTACATTTGGCAAGATTGAAATATATAAAAACACTGAGTGTTGGTGTGTTTATAGTTCATTATTTTTCCCTTATTCTTGTGTAAACTACTTATAGTATAAATGATTTATAAGCATGTATAACCTAATAAATAATCATTGATAAGCTCATTATTAACCATTTATGACTCTATAGTGAATTATGACTCTATAGTCTTTATGTAAAGTGGTTCCCAATTTTACAATAAGATAATTATAATAATAATAAAAAGACAATTATATTCCAGTTATTTTGACAATCTGACTTAACTATTTTAACTCCCTTTTCAACTGTGTCTACTTTCTGGGACTCTTTCTCTTACCAGGCTGCTAGGGTGTAGAAATCCATGTTCTTTTCTCAAGATTCCAAAATGCTATGTTATTGAACAGCTAAGCATGCTGGGAGGACAACACTAGCTGATAATTTATCACAGATACCTGTGCTGGTTAGCAATGGTGTGGTGGTGGGAGAGGGAAGGTCATCTTGCCCTTATCAGTTATGGTCTCACTCCAGCCATGGTTAACTATATTACATTTACATTTACATTTACATTTATTCATTTGGCTGAAGCATTTGTCCAAAGCGACTTCCAGGTACAGAAACATTATATAGAAACTAGCAGGGAACCTGGCATTGGTGGGAAAGGATAGAACCCAGAGAAGGGGAAATGTGGAAATGGGAATTCATGGTAACAGCAGGATTTGTAGGTAAAGGAATAAAGCAGGTGACGCTCGTCCAAATAAAGGGAAAACTTAGTGTAAAAAGACACAATAGAAACTTTATTTCCGGAAGGTGAAACTGATGGGGGACGGTTACAGCTTCTTTATAGACGACGTTGGCAGTTTTTCCTGTGGGGGTGTATATGTGTGTGAGCACTTGCAGGGTTCGCTAATGAGAAAACGACGCGTCGGACGCAACAGGAAGTAGCACCACGGCTTCGGGAACATGAGATGCAGCTATGTACCAACTTTGGTCCCAATCCGTGCAGCCGTATGGAAATACATAGCGAACAGACAAACAGACATTCTCTTTTTTAAATATAGATTATAGAATATTAGTGAACTAACAAGCACCTAATAATAGAACCAGCATGGTTGCGCCTTATCTTTGGAAGATTGCAAGATTTTACTATTTAAGTCACTGTGAACCATTTCTATTGACATTCATCTGCAAATAACCACACAAAATAAAAAGCAATGAGCACATTTACTTTAAATAAAACAGCAAATATTATATTTTGATAAGTGTGAATTTTTTTTTATCATGATCTTTGTGTTGTCAAAAACAAATTGCTCAATAGTGATGGCTCCTAATTTTATGATTTAACATGTGGTTATGGGTTCTTCTCGCATTACTGCTGTCAAGGCTAATGTTCTGTATAACTAGCCCACGGAAGAGAATTCATGCAAATAAAAACACACGTCTGTGTTTGCAGTAATTCACTTTCAGTTCTTGCTGTAAATTTCGTGTGTGTTGAGTAGACCTTTCAACATTCCTTGGTTCACAATGTTTGCATCTAATTATGCTACCCAACCAATAAAACCAGAAAACAAAGGAAGTTGTTGCTTTTTTGATGATCCTGGGGTATACGTTTATTAAGCCCCGCCCCCTGTTTTTAAATACCTTCATTTCAGTTTTATAGTGCCAGCACTGGCTCACACACTAAATATCATGAAAATCCTAAAAATCAAGCAACACTTGGCCATGTGCCCAGTTATGTACTGCTGACATGACAGGAACTCAAGGTCAAAGCAATGCCAGTGAATTAAGATGCTTTATTGTGGTTCAGTGGAGGTTTACAGACATAGCCAGAGTGACTTACATTAACCCTGACTTTGAAGGTCTCAGATAATCTTTTTCTACATTAAAAATAATCACGCATTAGTATTTCATAAGTAGAGAGAGTTCAAACTGAGGCCAAAGGTGTAGTCGTCCATGGTGATTAAAGTCCTTAACTCGTCACAAGTAGCATAAATAAATTAGTATATAATCGCAATTGGACCAATTGAAACAAAAGTTGCTGAGGTGTTAAAGCGCCAAATACTCTAAAGTGATTTCTGATGTCTGTTGAACATAACTTGAAATTAACATGATCTAAGCTGGTTCTTCTGGATGGATCAGCTCAGTTTAATGCTGGTTTGAGATGTAAGAGAATATAAGTATTGGCAATACATTCTAAACTCTGTTCAAGTTACATTTTGAAAAGCAGGAGAATCGCTTTAGGATACTTTAGAATGGTGATTGTATTTGTTGACCTGGGAGGAGTGGGTGTTTAATTGAATTTGTACCTACGGGAAGCGCAATAATATTTGTTAACATAATTGTCCAGTGTTGTGATGTTTGGGGGGTTTGGTTATCATATTGTGTCCTTTTCATTTGTGGGGTCAGGGGTTGTATGTGGCAGTTTAACACTGGTGTTTCAAATCATGATGTTAAATAAATGACAGTAATTAAGAAATGGAAAGTTTATAGTTGATCATATTTTCAAGATTTTATGTCTTGGCTTTGTATATTTTATATAATATTTTTTCAATATATTTTACAAATGCCGTAGCTAAAATCAAGAGTTTAGTAAAAGTGAAACAAAATGTATTTGAAAAATAAATTGTAAGTATACGATATATGATATATTGAATTTCATGGTTACATCGCTGCCCCCTATGGAAGCTTATCTGTAGTTTGAAAATGTATAACTCAGCTCGGAATGCATTTTCAAAGTGAATATTGCTACACATATTCCACAGCGTCATGATGAAAATGTAATCAGAAGTGTCCTAGCTGTTAATCTAAATGCATTTAGGCCAAATAACATTTAAATGATAATTTTGCTACTGTTTCTGCTTGGACACGTTAGACATATCAAATCAATTTGGGTTATACATTTTCATTTTGCTACATATAAAGCATTAAAATAGTTTACACTTTACAACTAAAGACTACTGTTGAAAATGGCAAATGTAAATAATATAATTGAATTTTCATTTTCATTCTTCACCAAATTTTGCACGCGTGGAGGTTATAGAAAATTTTTAAATTGAAATACAGAATTACATTGTCATTTTGAATATTGCATTGTCATATTGCATATTGTATTGCCAATTGAATTTTGCTACAGATAAGCTTCCATAGCCCCCACCCCTTTAACAATGTAATTTACAGTGTAAAATTGAAAGTGAACGTAAAAGTAAATAGAATAAAATGCTCAGAAAATGGCAAAACAGAGCCTCAGATGGGTGTTTGTCTCTCTCTGGTGAACTGACAGCATTCGACTAACGTCTCACTCAGAGGAACGAAACGCTGATGTAAATCGAGGACCCCGTCTACTCCTAATGCATCTGAATACGTTCCTTATGATGACACTCTATATGCTGTATATGCAAACTGTGAACAAACTACCTGGTGAAACCAAGTTAAGAAAAAGGTTAGGTTTACATTCAGGGTTAAATTTTATGGAACCTTTTAAACATACATTTTAACTGTATTGTGTTTTATCTAAACAAAATGTCTTATTTCCAAAAAGCAAATTTACAGAAGAATGAAAATCTGTTCTTAACTTTCAATGTGGATTAATGTAACCAGATGTTATTTTTGACTAGTTCTTCTGGTCTGATCATTAAGACATTTTGTCACAATGTACAAAACAACTGCCGTTTTCAAATGATGCCAAAATGACAAAAATGAGGTCAGTTTTTGATTTGACAGCAATTATTTAATGATATTTAATTGAATGTTTGTTGATTACAGATAAGAAGCACATATTTTTATATACTGCATTCTGTACACAATTATTATATTCTGTCACTATCTTCTCCACAACTCGGGCTACAACACAAAGACAAAAACACACCTGTCACAAAGTGATTGGCCTGTTGGGTTCTATATGTTATATCCATGGTGTTTCTAAGTGATAGCTTTTCTGCTCTAAATGGCCAAGAGAAATATTGAGCCCTATAAAATGTTAATATTAGGCCTAATCTAATATTCCTCCAAGGGCCACAATATCAGTGCGTGGAATCGCCCTAACTACCCCTTGTTGTGCTACAGATAAGGGCAGAAAGAGTAGAAAAGTGCAGGAGGCTTCCTTTTACTTAAACGTTCTGTTTTTTTGGAGCCATAAGATGAGGTTTCCCCCTGGTGGCTGAGAACAACCACTGCAAACAATCCGGCATGGCCTAACCCACCTGGTAGCTTTGTCAGGATCTCAGCACGTCTCAGGACTTGGGTTTGAAGACCTTTCCATAGGCTGGATAAAGATGGCAAGACACTTCAGAAGAAACGGAACAGTAATCTGATCTCTGCTAGTGTTACACACCGCCTGAACACTGAAACAGCTCTGTAGATTAGAGGCATCTTTGGAAGGATGAAATCATCCTTGTTAAATATTTCGAAAAAGCAAAAAAAGCACATTTCCTGCATAATGATGTCTCTGTCTCTGTGTCTGTGTGTGGGCAACGTACCTAATGACCCTCTCCTGGAGTTCCTAAACATCTGCAGGTGATTAAAATGCACTTGGAGAACAGGGAGAAAGGGTAACTCTGTGTAGGCAGAATGATGTGCATTTGACATTGTTTTTCAAGACATTACTCACAGGTAATATATGCAAACAGCTATTTATTTGTAGCTTATGTAACACTGCAGTCATGAGCCAAAAGACATTAAGCACCACATTACCATGTTTGCTAGACAGATGTGCAATTATGTTTCTAATAAATTAGCTCATATGTCAGAAATATGCCTGTGGTACAGCGGGTACTGGTGATGTTTGTTAATGCACCTCAACTGTGTCACCTAGAAATGTTTATTGCATAAATTTGCTGTTTTATTTAAAAATCAATCTCTAAATTGGTAACTATTTATATTCCTAAGAGCAAATTCCATGGCTCTTTCCATCCTTAAGTCAGTGTGGGAGAAATAAATGTGAGATGGACTCTAGAGAAATTTGCGAAGCCAGAATTGTTCACAGCGATTGTGTTAGGAACCGAAGAGCCAAGTCGTTGAAAGCAACATCGTGAAGCATGTTGACCTTAAACCTGAACACATGGAGGAATATCATCTCTATCTTGTCAATGTGTGGCCGGAATGGTTTGAGCACCACAGTGGAACCATCCGTGGAACCTCTCACTAGAACTATTTAATTCTTTACATACCTACAACTAGACTAGCCAGCTAGCTCTACTAAGATGCTAGCTTGGTATTGTTAGCACACATAATAGCAGAGGTGGTGAGGAGATCCCTGTAAGTTTAACCACTAGATTGACTTATTGAGGATGTTAGGGATGTTGGGCAGGTCACTGTTGGTTCTGTATCATCTTCATGCTCGTGAAACAAGGCCTGGTGCTTAAAATAACAGCTTTTAGAGAAAATGTTGGTATAAAGTGTGTCCATCCATTGTGTGTAATAATAGTTGAAAAAATTCTAAATACATTTTAATTTGGAAGATATTTTACCTTATCCCTGATTAGTTGTCTGTTCATTTGACTTGAAAATGAATTGTCAATATTTAGAGACATTGTGTCCCCTGGTTCCTATCACCATCACTGCTGTAAATATATCTGAATCAGCTTGTTCCTTGGCAATGCATAATTTCACAACAAAACAGTGTTTTTCACTGCTTAGCAAGTGAAATATGTGATTTTGAAAGATTTTACCTTTAATTCCAATGCATGTCAATGTAAGAGATTATTTATTATAAATCATATGATTTTTATTGTATATTTTGGACTGTTTCAATCTGTGCATTTGTTTTTAAACTGCTTAGAAAAAAAGTTAAAAGTACAAAAAGTACAAGTGTTATAAACTGATAGTAAAAGATGTAAGACACACACACACACACATTCATATATATATATATGGTGATGTATCAGTCCTAACTTGCTCTTTTTCATGCATTCCAACCTTAAAAATGGAGGAGGTTCTGTTTTACCCTTGTCAGCATATTTTATATTAGCAGTTTCCCAGCAACATGCAGTACAATATATAAAAAAGGCTGAGAAGCTCCGTGGGAAATTTAGCAACATATAAAAGTAACGCATTCTTTCTGAGGCATTGGGGAGAGTACCAGCTCCATCTGCGGGTTTTCAGAAAGCGTCTATCTTTCACGACGAGGCTGGAACTTTCTTCTTGACCATTCTCCTCCGCAGCGGGGTTGCAGGTGCAGCTCCAGTCGCAGTTCCAGACGCAGCACCAGCCACGGTTCCGGCTGCTCTTTCAGTCTTCAGCTCGTCAATGAAGGTCTCAATGGGCACAAACTTCTCTGTCAGATCTCCTAGGTGAGTCTTCAGGGCATTGAATTCCTTGTACAGGTCATCCAGTGCCTCTGCGAGAGGCTGAATCCTGAAATGGGATTTTAGAAAAAGCAGAGGGATGAAGAGGAAAGAAGGGGTGAGTTTAGGCATAGGTAGTACTTCACACTGCACAGACTTTTCTATGTTATTCATGTTCCTTTTTAAAGGGCTCACAGATTTAGATATTTTTATCTCTTTTATGAAGAAAGAGTTAGAAAGTGACTATTGTGAAAATATCTGTTGGTCATTGTGAAAAACCCATCAGACGAAGTGCACCACAACAAAACGTGACCTCTGAATTTAACCCGTCCACGCGTGGAGCAGCAGAGAACCCCAGTGGTGCCCGGGCTGGGCTGCAACCTTCCAATCTCATGTAGTGTTGTCACACTTTCCCCCGTGTCATAGTTGCATTTTATAATTAAAGCCAACACATTAACATATAGCCACCCATAGCACATTAGCTCCGCCCATTCACACTGAAGTTACAGAAAGTGAGTGGAATGATTATATTATATTATATTATATTATATTATATTATATTATATTATATTATATTATATTATATTATATTATAT
>JBBIGC010079907.1:0-10442 GCA_037576955.1 Lepidarchus adonis
CTCTCTCTTTCGCCTTCTCTTACTCTCTCGCTGTCTCTCTCAGTACTTTTCCCACTGCAGACTAGTTTTAAGACAAAGGATAACAGTCATAACATCACAAAACCTCTTTTTTAACATGGAGGACACACATCAATTCTCAGTGTATTATTAACACTAAGTGTTAAGAGACAGGTTTTGGGTGCATCATCATGCAGTGGCCAGAATATGTAATCATTTTTAAATCATAGTGAATTTATTTCCTGGTTCACTTTAAGGAATTCTGGTGCTACTCCAACACATTGAATGGACACAGATTCCCTTATGACACAATGGTGCAGTGACCAGACAGGAAAGGGCGAGCAGCCAGTGGCAACGTCAAGTAATACATTTTTCAGTGTCATTTGTTTCTGTCAGCCTGGCTTGATGGTGTCTTGACTGAAGTCATAAGGAGATCTTTTGGGTTGTGGAGTTGGAAAGAAGCTCCTGGCCTTTAAGGTTTATATTACATTACAATTACGGGTGTTTTTTTTTTTTTTAATTGTAATTCATTTAGTTTGTTAATGACCAAAGAATAAAATTTAATTTGTTGCATTTGTTGCATGCGGTCCATGCATCTTAAACATGTATACATGTATGTATATATGTATCTACATGTACCTAACACATCTATAGGTTTATATATGCTTATATATGTGTGTGTGTATGTATATATATATATATATATATACACACACACACACACACACACACACACAGTCAAACCCTGTTAGCTCAACCCTATTGGTCCAGCCTCTAAATTTGGCAAGAGGCGTATTGACAAACTAAATGCATTAGTGACATACACTAACTAACAGGCTGTTGAAATTGAACAGTAAAAATATCCGCGATATCCATCTGCACCTTTGTCAATTTATTGCTGTGATGGATGCCAATGACCTTGTTTTGCTCACCAGTCAGAGAATGTAACTCATGCATGTAATGACGGCTGCAGAGGCTTTATTGAACAGCCGTGGCAGTTTTCTGTATTCTACTACCGTGTATGACAGATAAACGTGAAGAAAAGAGAACCAGCAACGTAACCACAAATCACTGCATGTCCCCCTGAGGACCCCTGTACTGTAATAGTTGTCAGGTTTCCTGTGTTGATTGATTGTCCAGACACCAAGCAGAATGAGGCTGCATCAGTTATTGGTCCATTGTAACATTGTCCATTGTTAGTGTTGCCCACCTTCCAACAGCCAAGCAGCAGCCACACCTGACCTATAAAATTAAAGACTGACCGCATTATAGGCTACAGTGTTAACACTGACCCAAGTTTGGCGAGCTTTAGAGGGAGAAATGCATACACCTGACACATTGGATATGATGGTGGGCATGCTAACATAGTTTGACTATGTGTGTATACATATATATAGTATCTCACAAAAGTGAATACACCCCTCACATATTTGTAAATATTTATTATTTATCTTTTCATGGGACAATGCTGGCCATATGACACTTTGATGCAATGTGAATTAGTCAGTGGTCATCTTGGGGGTGTGTTTGGGGTTGTTATTGTTGGAATACTGCCATGACACTCCCACCACCATGCTTGACTGTAGGCAAGACACACTTGTCTTTATACTCCTCACATGGTTGCTGCCACACACACTTGACACCATCTGAACCAAATAATCTTACTTTGGTCTTATGAGACCACAGGACTTGGTTCCAGTCCTTAGTCTGCTTGTCTTCAGCAAACTGTTTCCAGGCTTTCTTGTGCATCATCTTTAGAAGAGGCTTCCAGATGGTCTGATCACTGACAGGCTGATCGCCAACCCCCACAATCTCTGCAGCAATACACTCTCATACTACTCATCTATTTTCAAACGATTACTTAGGTAAATCGAATAATTCGATTACAATTTGGTTGATTTGGTTGGTTGGGTGGATGGATGGGATGGTTGGTTGGGTTGGCGATATTGGTTGGTTGGAAGGGATGGTTTGTTGGTTGGTTGGTAGGTAGGTTGGGTGGGTTTGGTTGGTTGGTTGGGAGGGTTTAGTTGGTTGGGTTTGGTTGGTTGTTTGAGTAGGATGGTTTGTTGAATTGGTTGGTTGGTTAGGAGGGTTTGGTTGGTTGGGTGGGGTTGGTTGGGATGGTTGGTTGAGTTGATTAGATTTGTTGGTTGGGAGAGTTTGGTTGGTTTGGAGGAATGCTTTGTTGTTTGGTTGGTAGGTAGGTTGGGTGGGTTTGGTTTGTTGGTTTGGAGGGTTTAGTTAGCAGGGTTTGGTTGGTTGTTTGGGTGGGATGGTTGGTTGGGTTGGTTGCTTGGTTGTGAGGGTTTGGTAGGTTGGGTGGGTGGGGTTAGTTGGTTGGTTGGGTGGGATGGTTGGTTGAGTTGATTAGATTTGTTGCTTGGGAGGGTTTGGGTGGGTGGGTTTTTTGGTTGTTTGGTTGGTTTGGTTGGTTTTTTGGGTGGAATCGTTGCTTGGTTGGGAGGGTTTGGTTGGTTTGTTCGTTGGTTGGGTGGAATGGTTGTTTTGTTGGGAGTGTTTGGTTGGTTTTTTGGGTAGGTTTGTTCGCTGGTTGGTTGGTTGGTTGGTTGGGAGGGTTTGGTTAGTTTGTTGGGTTGGTTGGTTGGTTGGTTGGTTGGTTGGTTAAATGGGTGGGTGGGTTTGTTAGTTGGTTGGTAGGTTGGTAATGCTTTTTCTTGCATTGCTTTTCTGCAGACCGAGTGATGCAGCCTCAGATTCTGGAGGTCAACTTCAATCCAGACTGCCATCGAGCCTGCTTCTACCACCCCAGCTTTTATGATCACATGTTCCAGACACTCTTCCTAGATCAGGCCGACCAGTGTCCAGTCACCCAAATCGTGTGATTGCTATGCATTTTAACATGGCATACCATGAGCCATACTTGGAAGTTTTTCATTGCCAAAGAAAATAAAGGTGGAATGGGTGACACAATGGCTCAGTTTGTCCATTTTTTGATTATTATAGGTTTTCTCACTAGAACACTGCCATCTAGTCCACCACCTTTGTTTTCATTTTGATAAATTTCTGCTTAAGAACAGTTCTATGAATAGTTGAGGAAAGACTTGGGTTTATTGAAGCTGTTGCCCGTTGCAACACAGGAATAAAACTGAGCATGTTTCATTAAACCACTCTGATGTTTACATCTTAACAACTGAGATAAGCCAACAATCTGTAGAATTGGAATTTACTTTCAGACTATTTTAACCGTAAGTAGATTATAAAAGTAAAACAAATGAATAAAAACTAGTATCTCAGGCTTTAGAATTAAATATAAATGAGAAACATTATTATTTGAAGGTCTTGTGGAACGGTGCACCACCACTACTGAGTCTGATAAATCTGACAAATTTTGATTTGTCTTTCTGACAAGCATACGAGTAGTTCTCTCTGATAGTTTTCTTGATCTTCCAGATTTCATCTTGATCTCCACAGTTTCCTGAACTGCCATCTCTTAGTTACATTTCTCACTGTGAAAACTGCAATCTGACAATGTTTTGCTATCTTCTTGTAGCTTCTCCTTTCATTGTGGGCATCAAAAACTATTATTTTCAGAGTCTTACACAGCTGCTTAGAGGAACCCATGGTTGTTGAGTGTCCATAAGTGTGTGCACAAGGTTTGAAGAGTCATAGTATTTGTAAAGCTTTGAAATTGGTATCAGCTGACATTTACTAATGACAGCTATTGCCATGCATCAGATCTAATGAGCTGATTAAGATCTGAAACCTTGTAAAAGGCTCTTAAGGTGTCCAAGCCTCTGCACAGTGCCATAATAATGTTTTTATTTTATTTTTTTGTTCAATTATGTCATAAAGAGTAACTATGCATCAACATCAATAATAACAACAAGACTGTGTTAACATCTTTTCAATATTTACCAGTTATTTACCAAGGGGTGCCCAAACTTTTGCATAAGACTGTATGTACTACTTCGGTAATTTTTATCAGTTTAATTGTTTATGCTCAACTACAGTATAATGTCACTAACGGTATAGAACAGCAAAGGCTTCAGGGGCCAAATTAGATGCTTCTACTTCAGTTTCGATAAAGTCAGTAACACTGCGGCTAATAACATGGGGTGGCTTTTCTTATGTTTTAAAACATAAATGAGCATTTTCTGCAGCTTATAAAATGAGACAGCCTATCGCTGGGGAAATACTGTACTTGTTCCTATATATTGAAAAAGTTGATAATTTCCATGTGTTATGCTTATTTTTTCATGTCTTAATTGTGGCCTAGTGGGAAAGGACCTTGCCCTTGTGAACCGAAAGTTGCAGTCCATGCACCACTGAGGAACCCTTGAGCCAAGGTACCATCCTGTTTCTCCACAGTGCATGTGTGATGGGTTCAACGGTCACATTTCAAAGTCTCTCTTTCTCCCAAAAGAAGTGTACATACATATATTAATGCTCACATATAGACTGCAAACACGCACTTCAAAGAAAGCAAACTGCACTGATAATTGGTGGAGAGTCTCCTAATGCAGTAAAAGTTCATAAAGAAATGAAGAACATCATGTTATTTTCAGATAGAGGAATTATGGTGTGACACATTAAAAGATGATATCGTTAAAGGTCAGGAGGCCGTTCACAGCTCAGTGTGAAGCATTTCAAGGCAATGTTTCCTGTTGAGCAAGCCAGCTTTGCTCGGATGGTACTTCCTGTGTTAAGGACCCTATTTACACCTTACACAATGACACAGAGGAGAAAACCCGTACTGTTGTGTCAGATTGTCTGTCTGCTGGTTGAGTTTTTCTACCATATGATGGCATAGCCACTGCATCTGCCATCGGAGATGCTCTGACCCTGTTGTCTAGTCAAAACAAGTTGACCCTCAGAACCTCACGCTTGCCCATTTTTCCAGCTTCCAACACGTGCTACAAGAAATGACTGTTCATTTGCTACTTAATTGATCTGATCCATTGACAAAAGTCACTGAAACAAGTGTAAATCTGCTTTTTTACATTTACTTGTATTTTATCTTAATCTTTTATTTCTTGTAACTTTATTTCATAGCTTATTTTTCTTTGTTCTTTTTAAAATTTTCTTTTCTTTTTAATTTATTCTAGTTTAAGAAGTCAGGTGCATTTGAGGTAGTTTATTTCAGAGAAATTGGAGTTAGAAAACAGGCCCTGGCCTGGTATGGGACCGGATGCTGTCTTACCTCAGATTGTGACTGGAGCCTCTGCTCATTCTCTTCGCTTTCCTCAGGCACCGCTTCCTGTAGCTGTCGTGGAGGGGGGTAAGCTCACCTCCAATTATCCTTTCAGAGCACCACACCACTCTCCGCAGAGCTTTGCAGTTGTGGGCGGTGATGTTGCAGTACCAAGAACTGATGCATCCAGTAGAAGTAGTAGAATCTCTTTCGTCTCCTGAGAAAGAAGACTGTTCTTCACTGTTTTGTCCATATGGACTGACCATGTGAGATCTTCTGCCAAATGTACCCAGGAAACTGAAGCTGCTCACTGATGGTGATGGGGGTATTTGTCTCTCTGCACCTCCTGAAGTCCACTATCCGCTGTTTGGTCTTGGCTCCATCAAGGATAAAATGGTTCCCCTGGCACCAGTGTGTCAGGGTGCTGACCTCCTCTTTGTAGACCATCTCATCATCTTTGGTGATAAGACCCACTACTGTTGTGTCATTCGCAAACTTCACAATGTCTAGGTGTTTTTGCAAGAAGCCTAACGTTTCCCCTCCCATAAAAACACCTTACTATGCCATTAGCTAAGAGGTTCAACTAACTGTTCTTGTGCCTTCAGGCAGGTCATCAACAATCACTTCTGCTTTTGTCTGGCTGAACTATCAGTCAATGTAATATTGGTTAGATGGCATTAGTGGATTAGACCGAGACGGATAGTCAAAGATATGGACCTTAAGTTAAGTTTGGGTGGAACTTTTCAATATGCAGGAACCATCACCCTGAACGTTACTTCATATGCATATGCTGGATCTGTTGTTCTAAACTATAAGCTTTTTGTTGCCACCTATAGAACTGAGACCACCTCTATTTCTTTGTGTTCTGTTTTCTGGTGTCGACCCAAGGATGAGTTCCCTTTCTGAGCCCTGGTTTTTCCTTCTCTGTGGCCCTCGACTCGCTCATTAGGGGCTCGAACCTGAATTCTGTGAAGCAACAAGCACTAAATTCCAGGATGAACCTAAAATGCACTATATCCTTCACAGGTGAACTTAATGTGACCTTCCCTAAACCATTGAATGAACGTGTCCAACTGTTCAGTGTTTCAGTACTTTTTACACAACTTACTGTTCTCTTACAAGGAGCTTAATGGCAAAATTCACAACCGATGTTTGAAGCAGGAAATTTATTGGTCGATTTATGGATCAATCAGAATTAGTATTTAAACTGTCCTCCTCATCATGCTGTTCACATTCTGACATCATGATACCAAGACGACACCTAACAAGTGATCGACAGTACGTCACCATCGCGAGCATTCAAACAGGACGGAAGTGGCCACTGAGCTTAGAGTCACAGAGAGTCATCAGCAGAGATACAGAGAGACTGGACGAGTCACAGAAAGACATAGAAGTGAACGTCCTTTGGCCACATCCCACACTGATGACCCTTTCATTGTGAACAGTGTCCTGCAGAACCAGATGATGAATGCAGCTCAACTGCAGGTGAGAGGAACCCAAGTGTCACGTCAGATCAATTGAAACCATTTATACCAGCATGGTCTGCGTACTGGATGACCTGCAAGAGAACCTGACCACACCACCAGGCCACTTGCATGGGCCAGGGATCAGTAGCTTCAGTGCTGTTGTCTGATGAAAGTCTATTCACGTTGAGCAGAAATGATGGCCACCAACGATGTTGGAGATGTCAAGGAGAGCGATATGCATCAGCTCTGGTGGTGACAGTGTCAGCAGGTGTGTCTAATCAATACAGAACCGTCCTACACTTTGTGAATGGTACAGTGATGAGCCAATTCTACATGAACATCATTATTAATCCAGTCATTGTGCCCCTGCATGAACAACACAGTCCTCATTTCATCTTAATGGACGACAATGCTCCAGCTCATTGAGGTCGCATCATTAGGGAACAGCTGCAGGAGACTGGGGAACCTCGAATGGAGTGGCTGCACTTTCTCCAAACCTGAATCCCATAGAAAACCTATGAAACAAATTGTGAACAGCATGAGACGCTGATGTCAAACTGTAATTCATGCTCAAGGGCACATGATACATTATTGAGACATAGATATTTTTGTTGTGGTTTACTCCCCACTGTTGTTGGCTTTTGTTTATACCTTACTATTACTACTAATACCTGACTTTCATGATATAATATCACTGTAGTATGAACTTTTTACATTTTCCATAAATTTCACCTGAAAGTCAAATATCCCTTACTTTTTTACTTTTATCCATTAATTTATGATTTTTAATGAAGGATTTCATTTCATTTCATAAACTCACTTCTTTTTTAGGCCACTGGGTTTTTTGGGGGGTTTTTTTTGGCCATTAATCTGATATTTTTCTATATATTTTTACACTCATTACGGGATTTTTTTATACATACCATCTGTAATCGGGTTCCTGCCATTCTCCTAACCAGACTCTTCTTTATAGATTAAAATTATAATTTATATTATTAGATTTTATTAAACTAAATCTTATTTTGTTTTTAATTTATAAAGATTTCTGTTATGTCTTATTATTATTATTATTTCTTTGTTATTATTAATATTAATATATATTTTAATATATTTTCTATTTATTTCCTATTAATTTTTTTCTGTTATTTTTTGTATTTTCCAAATTTATCTACTTCATTTTATGCATATACTTTCAACAACAAAGGGCCACAACATTTCAGCTCATATACACCAGAATGTACACACACACAAGCACAATATTAGTCATTCTCACTCTCACTAAAAACTCTAATCATATCTCCACTATCTTTCATCAACTTCATTGTCTACAGGCAATATCCTATTAAATTCAGCAAAAACTCTTAAGGCCCTCCATGGCTCTGCTCCTCCTTGTCTTTCTGACTGTTCTCTACTCTCCTTTGACTCTGGTCTTCTCCAAGTTCCCAAATTTCGTCTTAAGTCAACGGATGGCAGATAATTTGGTGTCCTTGCCTCAAACTCTGGAACTTTCTCCCCCACAACACCTCCTCCTATTATCTTTCAAAACTATAAACCTCTCTTTTATCTCCCAATGTTACACCTCCACCTACCACCCCTGACTTTGGGTGTTACAACCTTTCTCTTGTTACGACCTGGTCTGAGGTCGGACCGCAACATAAAATGGGGAAGACGAGACTGCATTTCAGCAAAGCCCAATGTAACAGTGGCGTTTAAATTCAGAGATCGGCAAGACCGAAACAAAATCAAACAAAACTAGCTGGCGTTAGAGCCTAACTTACCTAACCAACGTAAATAAAACAAACGACTAGGCTTTCCTAACTCCCCAACTAAACAAAAACCAGAGAAAACACATGACCAAACAAAAAGGCAGTGACTTCCTACTCACCGCATAAACCATATTTCAGTGTCCAACAAAAAAATGTGATCACAAACAAGCGAAACAGAACAGAATACTAATGCACTGGTGGATTAGCAGCCTCCCCCTCTTTCTCTTGAAGATCCTCCGATCTTTTTATGGCAGACGGAAACACAGAGAGCCAATCAGCCACAACCATGAACCTGAAGTCACCTGAGGTCAATCACAGGGTCTGAAAGAGAACAGAGCAAAGCTTTCACACGCCAGCACAATGGAGGACGTAACACTGTTATTACTGTTGTATTGTTTATTGCTATTACTTGTTACCTGCTGCCTATGTAACGTGACCTTGGGTTTAAGAAAGGTGATATAAAAATTATGATAATGCTTATTATTATTATTATTGATAATAATAATAATAACAATTTCTCCCTCATTTGTTAACAAATAAAATAATATTAATACATACAGATACCATATTTCCCCAACAATAGGCCGCCCCACATTATAGGCCCCATTCTATAAGCCACAGAAAATGCTCATTTATGTTTAAAACTCTAAGACAAGTCGCCCCATGTTATTAGCTGCAGTGTTACTGAATTTACTGATCTGAAGTAGAAGAATCTAATTTGATCCCTGGAGCCTTTACAGCTCTATTCCTGTGACATTATACTGTAGTTGAACATAAATATTTAAATTGATCAAATTTGTAACTTTCTGATATCAGGCCACAACGCAAGACCTGCGCTGCAGAATTTAAGCTGCAGGTTGTTGCTTTCAGGAGGCAACATCTGCAACATCCGCCACAGGTCTGTTCATTGCTGCAGTAAACAGCACATTTAAATTCTGCTAATTATTTGGGGATGTCGTCTTTTTGTTTTCATGTTTTCATGTCCCATTTAAACAAGCAGCACCCAATACCATGTTTGCTAAATCAATGTATAAGCTGCCATCTATCGTTGAGGAAATACGTTACCGCACATTAGACATTAGGCATTCAAATCAGAGAGAGAGAGAGAGAGAGAGAGAGAGAGAGAGAGAGAGAGTTTGTGAAAAAGGAAAAGATCATGGACTGGGGATACGATGGTGCTGTTTTTGACACACTAAAACATTGGGTGATGAATGATGACTAAGGTTAAGGCAACCATACTGAGTTTTCTGTGAATTTTGAACTGTGATCTCTTGTTTTTTGTAAAAAAATAAAAAATAAAAAGTGTGAAAATGCATATTATTATCTGTGTATGTGAAATTCTAGTGTAGAAAGATATTTTGATTTTTTAATTATTTTTATATGCAAGTCCATCATTTGCATGTTTGCATTCTTGTTGGATAAAAATACACTACTCACAATAAGTTAGGAATATTGTGAGAGACTTAGTGAATGTCATACATACGTTGTTTGTTTCACTTCAGACATTTTTGTGATATGGAGGCAATTGTATTGGGGTGATAGACACACCTCATTTTGTGTTTTCCATGCAACTTATATTGGGGCCAATACCAAAAGAGAACCTTTCACAATGTGGTATCAATTTCAACATTCTGTGGGTATAAAAAGCTGATACTGTCAGTAAGTCATTCCCAGTTCATCATTCAAACAGCCATGAACACACGACATCACTTAACGGACGAGCAGCGTCACCTGGCCATGGCGCCCTTTGGGTCGGTGGCAGACAGACAGAGGAGTGGAGCCTCACGAGTGACAGAGCACAACGATGACCAATACCTAAGGACCTATGCACTCAGACATGCCACCTATGCACCTATACCTATGCAACTGCCACACAGCTGCAGGCCCATTTACCAGATGCGATGGGAACTAGGGTTTCCAGACAAACCAATCGACTCCACCACTTTGGCTTGAATGCCAGACGACCATTGCAGGTGAAGCCACTGACACCGCCATGAACGTTTGCAGTGGGCACAAGACCATGTGACCTGGACAATGCAGCAGTGGTACCGTCCTGTTCAC
>JBBIGC010079918.1:0-10442 GCA_037576955.1 Lepidarchus adonis
GCGTTGGGAGTGAGGAGGATGGACAGAGTTGGAGATGCTGAGGTTTGCGTTGGGAGTGAGGAGGATGGACAGAGTTGAAGATGCTGAGGTTTGTGTTGGGAGTGAGGAGGATGGACAGAGTTGAAGATGCTGAGGTTTGTGTTGGGAGTGAGGAGGATGGACAGAATCAGAGATGAGTAGATCAGAGGAACAGTTTAGGTTGGACAGTTTGGAGACAGTCAGAGAAGAGATTGCGCTGGTTTGGACGTGTGCGAAGGAGAGAGACAGTATATTGGGAATAGGATGTTGAGGATGAAGCTGCCGGAGAAGAGGAAGGCTAAAGAAAAGGTTTGTGGCTGTGGGGAGCGAGGACATGCTGATGGTGGGTGTGAAAGAGGAAGATGCGCTGTGACGACCCCAAACAAACCCGAAAAGATGACAATATGGTGTTTGTGTTTTCAATGGAATTTTAATTTGTGAATGAAATGTACGATATTCTTTTTGTATTGTCCTTAGCTGGTGTAATTTGGTGCAGAAGTCTTCAAATGCACCTGAATCCATCCTGGTCCTCATCAATTGCATCAACAGCTCAGTATCTACTGGTGATTAAAAATCTAAGAGAGAAATCTGGATTCAGGGTCCCCTGGTTGAGCATTTGGTGGTCGGGATCAAGTTCTATGTGTTTTGGATGCATGTTTTTTTTATATGTGGATATATTGTCCATCCCTACCGGACATCTGACACTGATTGAAACAGTTGGTTTGTATTCAGTACCACATTCTCATTTAACCCTGGGATTTCTTTGATTAACCTACACCCAGAACCATGTACTTTAAGCTTGGGTCATGTACATTTACACACAGTTCTTTAACCTGCATGAACTGTCTGTCTGCCTCTAGATCTTTAGACAGTTTTCTATCAGCTGTCCACTTACACTACAGAGAGCATATACCGGTCAGCCAGTTACACGGCCTGGATTGGGCAAACAGACAGAAAAGAGAGATGAGAGATGGACTTGCTAGAGAATGGATGTGGAAGAACTTAATGGAGTGCAGGAAGAGAATGTTAAAGAGGGACAGTCAGTACAGTCCTGGTGTAGTCCTGAGAGAAGGAGGGAAAGGCTAATGATTAGGAAGAGAAGTGTGAGTCTAGCTTTGGAGTGGGTCCAAGCAGTGATCTCATGGCTTAACAGGGGAGCTGCAAAGCTTCGCATTCCAGAACAGCACCATGGAGCATACGGGCAACTCGGCCTCCAGATCTTGAGCCTCTCAGCTATAAATGGCAACTACTGGTCGCTGATTCCCAGGAGATTTTCAGTAAACGCCTTGATGTTGCCAGTAACCGGTGGATGACATGGCAAAACTGAGACACAGAGATGCACTGACCAATACATTTTGGGCATTTTTGATGCTGATTGGTTGATTTTGGTCAATTAGCTGTGGGCTAAATGAGTGCAAGAAGCGAAGTCACAATGTAACATTTTCACCGACAACATTGTAAAAATCTTGTGTTTCTGATCTTGCCTGATTCACTTGCTGTATTAGTAGCTCCATATGAATACAAATCTTAAATTCAGAATTTAAAGTCTTGTAAGTGCACATGAAGACTAATGATGACCTTGTCAGCTAATGGCTACTCATTCCTGTGCAATATCAGCAGCTCACAGCAGGTTAAATACATAAACTTCCACCTGTCACTTTTCCTATTAACTATTTCAGAAAAAATGTAAAGTTCATAAGAATCTCCCATTTTTTTCTGGACTTATTTGTCTTTACTGATGACTTAATGTTTAATGTTTTAGCTTATTAGTTTTACTTACATTTTTTTACACAGTCTGGAGTGGTTCAAGAAATATTTCACTGGTTGTTAGGCATGTGTAAATAAACATCTTGATTCAATTGTTGGCAGATATTTGCCATAATTGAATTCCTCTCTGAGCCAGTTATGTTGCAATGTGTAATGTTTGTTAAATGGTTTTGTTCTGATCAGTAGCAAATGAAGGAAAGAAAGAACGACATGTTCATGTGGTTTGAGTCAGTGGGTCCTCGAATTACAACGTACTCGGCTTAAAAATATATATATTGTGGTTAGGACGCTGCCCCAGCCCTGTGTTTTTCTTTCCTTTAATGGCGTGAAAGTAAGAGTAAAAAATGCAATGCAGAGTCTCAGGTTGGTAAATGTCTCCCTCCGGTGGACTGAGAGAGGAATGGCCAAAACACACGATGTTTATGTCAGGGGTTTCGACTTGAGTCAAAATTCAACTAACCACGTCGTAAGTCAAATCCCCCCCTGTGTTCTAGACATCGATTAGCTTGGCCTTCTGTCTCACCACAGTTCACGGAGTTGTCAGTGTACAAGATATGATAGCAGTTTTTAAATAATGTCCTGATTTATGATTTTCCATGGTCAGTTCTCCTAGATGATTAAAACAATTGAGCGATTGAGAGCATTGCTGCCTGTTCTCCTTCTGTTATTGCAGGTTTATTTGAATAATGGAGCTTGCTGCTATGCTTATCTTCACTGGACACCATGGCACCTTGTTAGTAGTATAGGGAAGACTCTGTGACTGCTGACACTGTAGAGGCTTTTTTGGTTGGATGGTTGGGAAAAGGGTTTGTATCAGACACAGAATAGAGTGTTTATGGGTTTTTCTGAGAAATGATGTTAACTGAATGACAGTCCCTCTGTTCAACTGTGGCATGCAGCAGCAGGAACTGTCTGACTGTCCAGCCAGCCGGCTTTCCGTGCTTGCTTTTACACAGCAGTAGCTGTCCGTCTGTCAGGCTTACTGTCTATTCTAGCTGTCTAATTAGAAGCAACTAGCTGTCTGTCTCTCTCTCTGCCTTTTGAGGCTTGCTGTGGAAGCCATTGGCTCTGTGCTTTCCTTCCACAGGGAGCTGCTGCCTTTTCAGATTGTCTTACTACCAGAGTTTTTAGTCTGATTCTAATTGTAAAATGAGTAAAATTGTGGCAAATAATAAAAATGTGTCAACATCTGAATACCCATTGCTTGTTAAAATATTTTCAAAAGTTACAACTTGATATAAATATTTTCATATTTTTAAGATATTTGACTGATAACACCTTTTAAGAGCCAACAGAGTGTGATGTTTGTTTATTTGAGCTGGAGCGCTGACGACATATTGCAAGTTTTGACAGCTAGGAATCAAAATATGAAAATAAGCTATGGAACATTTTTAAATTATTAATTGCAAATATTACGGGAGACAATTGTAAAAAAATTTGTACTAGATCTGGGCAATATGACTATATTGTTTGTGATAAATAGTGGCCACAATATGAATTTCTAAGCCGATCGGGATTGTCAGTACTTTAAAAAGCACTTTTTTCCACATAGCATTGTTAGTCTTGCTTAATTGAACTGAGAAACATTGAATTAATATTTGTGCTCATACTTTGATATAAAAAAAATATATATATGCAGATAATTTCATAATAGATGGTGGGAAAATACATTTCGTGATAAATCGTAAAAATTTCTCAAAGTAACATGATACAATATTTTTGCCATATCGCCCACCCCTACTATGTGCTATATACAGTGGCTTATGTTTGATGTTTATCCAAATAGCATAAGGGTGAATAACCCTTCTTGTTTCTTCTAGGAATGCTAATGAGCGTCTCTGAGTCCAGTTTGCTCACCGTATAATTGGCAATCTATTAAATTATCTTGGTCTGTTTAAATGAAGAGTCAAAAACACCAAAACCTTCAGAACTGGATTATTTACTATCGTCACACTGAAAATGCCTCTCGCTGTCCATCACCATGTCTGCATCTCTGTAGTCTGCAGTCTCTAGCCTCTCACCTGATCCCTTTTGAAACTTTTGGGGCTTTCGTGGCTGCTCAGGCGTCCTCTATTTAGACTCGGACTCCATTAAAAATGGATGTGCTTTTTTTTCCACTGATGGGTATTACCATCAGGGTCACTGAAACAGTGGCACAAATGAGAGAACGCTGCTCTAGGAAAACAGAAGCTACATTAACCTCATCTGCTTTTCATTTTTTGGGCTCCAATCCTTGTCAGTGGACTAGAACAAGATTGCAATAATCTTTGTTCTTCTGTAGAGTTTTTACATGCTCCATTAAGTCCATTGTGCAGAATGGGCCTTAAATATCTTTTCAAAACATTTATCCAGCTCTGAGCGTAAATCTATGTACTATTAGACTGTCCTCCTGTCTCTTTCAAGGCCAGAATAATAACTCTCTTCTAGTGCTCTCTGCAATAGGGCTGTCACTGTACCAGAATTTAGAGTTGAGTGCTCATATGTGTGGTACATTAACAAAATAATACTTTACAATAGCAGATACACAACAGTTGTTGATCTGACAAGCACAAAAATGTTAGCGCTAATCTGTACCTATTGAAATCAAACATGCTTTTTTTTTTGCTTCCTTTAGAGAGAGAATATGGTCTTAATGTAGAATAAGAACTAAATCAACTGAAAGCTGAAGTTAAAGTACTGAGTCTGAATTATAGCATTTAAAAAGTATTGACTGTGTGGATATGAATCTAGGGGTTGTGCTCAAAAAATTGATACAGCAAAACATTTGTAAACTACACGTAGACAATACACACATCGACTGCACACGCTGCTGTGACGATATGAGCAGTAAGAACTTTTAGGCAATGGTGAAATGGCAAATTTGAAAAAGAAACGTTGCCTGTGGTGCAGTGTGCAATACAGCTGTATGGTGCGAGGAATTATTGTAATCTGAATGTTAGAAATTCCAAACAAGAGGGTCAGTAACTTTTATGTAAAATAAAGCATGTGACGTTCAGTGGGTTTATGTATCCAGTACGTCATGCAAACAGCTCAGCTAGCTAACAGCGCGGCTAACAGCGCAGCTAACAACGGAGGATGTGGTGATTGTTTTGCTGTTTCTTGTGCAAATGTATTTACAGCCTTTGTAGAGAATTAGCTGAAGGATACATGAAAAAATTCTAGTCAAAAGGAGATAAAATAAAATAAATAAAACAGATAAAACACACTATTGTTTTTGGACTACAGAAGTATTCCTTTTTGGTGTAGGAATTTCAGACAGTGCTTAGGCAAATAAAGCCATAAAATATTGTCATTTAGTTTGAATATTAAATACTGTATATACATTCAAGTGATTTTCTTTTTTGCGGGTCTGATTTTCAAGTGTTGCCCTCAATAATAAAGGACAGTTCAGCTGTTTAGGCTCATTGCTGCCCCCCTTTGGCATGGTGAGCTTTTTGGCATGTTCATGTCTGTGCTGTTGTGTTACTGTTATAAGAAGTCTGCTTGGTGTTCTCATACAGACAGAAAGAATTAAAGATACAGACCCACATTACAGCCGTCTTGTTACACTGGATCCCCTCTCCAGACGCACTGTTATACCACTCCAGTACCTCAGTAACAGGCAGAAAATTGGCTGTCTGGCACAGCTCCACTGAGGGTTTGCAGAGTGCGATTTGAAGGCTCATCAGCTCTTTTACTCATTTGTGAACCACTTTTCTCAGGCAATTCCCAATTCTCTCATTTCATATCCTTTTTTTTTGTTTTTCTTTTTTTGTCTTTCCTGCAGAAATTGTTGCCTTAATCTGAATGCTGTTTGAATTTTTGTAATCATAGTGTGCCCTTATAACAGAAAAAAATATATCATTTTTTATGTAAAGACGGTTTTAAGTTTAAATACTCTTACATACTGTTGACTTCTTTGTTCATAGAGTCAGTATTTGGAAAATATGCTGCTATTTTTACCTTTACTTTTATTCTGATTATCTTGGCCATAAAACATAGAAACCCTATGTTTGGAGGAAAGGTGCAGTAAGGCCACCACTAGACTGGGACAGGAAATCTCTCCACATACAGT
The DNA here is from genome assembly GCA_037576955.1 of Lepidarchus adonis. Classification (NCBI taxonomy): domain Eukaryota; kingdom Metazoa; phylum Chordata; class Actinopteri; order Characiformes; family Lepidarchidae; genus Lepidarchus; species Lepidarchus adonis. The sequence continues at coordinate 5,840 of JBBIGC010079918.1, forward strand.
GGATATAGAAAAGAATCACCCCCTTCAAAATATTCCCATTTTTTGGCTTTACGGCCTTAAATGAAAACACACATTTCTTCCCAGCGTTACTTACTCTTACTTAATTTATTTACTACCTATAACCATCTAACACACATTACAGCTACAGTTCTGAAAAATAATTATAAAAAAAAAAACTAAACATACTGGGATTAAAAAGCATCACTCTCCTATGTGAATATTTTGTTGAACCACCTTTTGCTTTAAAGTCGGTTGGGATAATTCTCGATCAAGTTTGCTCGTCTAAACTGAGCAATGCCCACTCTTCTTTACAGAACTGTTCAAGTTCTATCTGATTTGGACTGCTATCTTCAAATCTTTTCATGGGTTTTCAATGGGATTTAGGGTCAGGCTCTGACGGGACCACCTAAGGACATTCACTTTTTTTCTCCTTTACCCAATGTGTGGTCAATTTTGCTGTGTGCTTCAGGTGGTCATGTTGAAAGGTGAACATTCTGACCGAGGGTAGCAGGCTTTCCTCAAGAATTTTATTGCATCTTGACCCCTAAATTTTTTCTTCTGCTCTAACGAGAGCCCTTGGCACCCTGTGTTAGAGAGCCTCCCCCACAGCCAGATGCTGCCACCACCATGCTTCACCATGCATGGTGTTTGTGAATGCTGAGCTGCATTGGATTTCAACCCAGTGTACTGTTTGGATTGAGGCCAAATAGTTTGATTTTGGTCTCATTTGACCATAATCTTCAAGGTGAATCCTGGCAAAGCTCTAACAAGCCTGAATGTGGTCTTTCTTGAGGATTAACGTTTTTTTCTTGCGACCCTTGGGAACAAGCCACTATTGTGGAGCTCTTGTGAAATTGTCATATTACACACTGATCAGTCTTTGCCATACAATCCTGAAAGTCCTTTAAAGTGGCCATTGCCCTCTGGGTAGCTTCTCTTACCAGTTTCCTCCTTGTTCTTCCATCCAATTCGGAGGGACGGTCGGATCCAGGGAGGATCCTAGTCGTACCAATCTCTTGCCATTTCATTATTATGGAATTTACTGTGCTCCTTGAGTTTTTTTTGTATCCATCACCTGCCTTCTGTTTGTTCACAACTCTATCCCTGAGATCTTTTGAAAGTGACTTGACGCCCAAAGTCAATTGTTTGCCAACAGTTACACTACCAAGCAAGGGAATGCTCCAGAAACAGCTGGTTTTATCCTTCACTAATCACTGATTTACAACTGATTACTTCTGAACCATAGCTGTGATATCCTTCACTTATAGATTGCATTCAGTAAAGCTGGAAAAATATTGGTTTGTGTTCATTTAAGGCTGTAAAGCAAAAAATGTGGAAATATTTTGTTGGGGGTGATTCTTTTCTAGATGCACCGTAGATGATGATGGCACTACAGCAATGCTGTTGGCATATTACCTCTGAACTATAAGGCTTAGAAATAGGTCTTTGTTTATTCTGCTCTTTGATGGAAACCAAGCCGGACTGCAGTAAGGACCATTAAGTGTCTCCCACAATAAATATTTTGTCTTGTTCTTACAGAAATTGAAAGGCTAATGCATTAGTTGTTTTTGAGCTAGGAGAATCCTGCCAGTAAGTAATTCTTATTCTTTGGAGACATATTGACTTTAGGTTCTTGGATTTTAAAGCCTTTTATTCATCTGTGATTATTTCACTGTGGACTAATTAGTTAAGTGGCTCAGTGAAAAGGCTCTCGTCTGTAAAGTAGAAGGTTCCTGGTTAAAACTCCAAGCCTGAAGAACAAACAAATGATCTTTTTAACTGGATTTGATTATGGCTAAGTGGTACAATGCTTGTATGTGAAATACAAGGTTTCGAATCCAAGGCTGTGCTTGTAAATGTTGGCCTTGTGGGCAATGTATTGCTTGGACCCATATCATTGCGGCATGATTCTTTATTGGTAACATTTATATTTGACGTTAGACATGAAAGAATGCATTTACATACATCCTTCTACGAAGCAAAATGGAGAGTATTCAATCAGAACAACAATCTTGAAGGGACATTTTCAAAACCATGTTATGTCTAATGGATTAAAAATGATTGGTCAGTAGTCATGAAAAAGTACACATTGAGAAGAAAATTAATGTAAAAGAAAAATGTATAATTGAATTGACATCATATGAGCGCCTCAGCAAATTGCATCAGTAAAACCAACAGTATTGTGGTAGACAAGTGAGTTTGATGGTAAAAGCTGAAATACAACTAGCTGATGTGGATTGTAGCTTTACTTTGTAACTTGGCAACGTCAATCAAATGTGCAGATTGATGGCTTGCCTATATTCTACGTCTTAAGAAAAACTTTAGATCAGAGGCCTCACTAACCTATAGATAAAGATGCACATAGGTCAGAAAAGTTCACACACTTTGACAAAAACATGACTCCTACTGCATTCCACTGCATACAGATGATATCAATCTTGTGTAACCTGGCTCAGGCCCTGGTATCTGTAAATGTACTATAGATGCCTGTGCATGTCCTCCTGTTTGTCCACATAGTTTTTGATGTGTGTGGCATACCGTCTGTACATCATTTATTTACTTTCTTGGTTGGGTTAAGGGGAGAGGCCAGTCACAAGTGTTCTCAAAACTCATCCGTCCACCTTTTTGCTCCCCCCCCCCATCTTTTTCAGAGACTCTGTGTGCTTCTCAAAGCCCTGCAATCCACTGGGCTGGGAGTCTCTGAGTAGGGCTACTGTATGACTTTTGCTCTCCAAGCTATTGATATGTTTTGGAGTTCAAATTATGTTTCTTCTGTTTAGCACTTCTGGTGCTACAAGGCTAATGTTATCAAGCAAGTCCGTAGTGACCCACTTGTGATAAAATATATAGTCAAACCCTCTCCAAACTCTCCTCTTGCCATGAAAGGCTGTAGAACGGTTTTTGTTTCGTGTTATTTACTTCGTTAAGCTGCCATCCTCGGCTCTCGCACTCACCACAGCATGCAAAGTGTCCTGTGTTTGCATTTTTCCAGCTATAGCTCACCAAACCATTTTAGCGATGTAGCTAATGCTGCTGCTGTCGCTGCCACTGCTGTGTTCTCATTATTGATGTCCGATTAACACATACAGGTAATGATGCTGCGAAGGCTTTATTAACTGCCGGCAACATGTGTAAACGACAGAGGCTGACAGCCCCATGCATATACCTGTTACCTTTTCTGTGTCGCTAACCCGCGCTCTTGTAAATTTGATTTATTTTTATATATGCATTTTTACATTTATTTGTTTTATTTATTTTTACCTCAAAAGTTTATTATCCTGCTTAAACCTCTTAACTTCAACTCGGGATGGATTAGCAGCTCAGATTGAGGTTGCTGCCAATAAAACAGGTTCTGCTGTTTACCAAATACATGTTTATGCAGTTTTCCATGCAGTGGCTTGAACTGAGTCAAATTGGGTTGAAGTTTTTGAGCAATTTGTGCTTTTGTCACATTTTAGTTCTACCAAAATAAATTAGCATTGAGTCAATGACTGAATTTCTGTACTGGTTGTAATATTCAGTCTTTCTTGTCTTAAAAATGTACTAGAGTATTTGTTGAGTGCTGAGAACAGAGCGGTAACTTGCTCCATCTATGTGAATGTGTTTGAAGTTGGAGGCACGCTGACTGTTGGTCAGATGAATGCTTCTGCTGGAGATTTATGATTAGTAATGGTTTCCCTCTCAAATTTAGGGTTTTTTCTTACTCAGCTTTGTTCATCTCTAGCTGTGGTGTGTGCACTCAGACTCTTGGGAGCCACACACAGCATCCTCGGCAGGTGTTCAGAGAGGAACATGGAGGAGCTGATGAATTAAAGATAGAGATGAGTTGCTTGTGGCTCACTGCGCCAAACATTGACTCACCAGCACAGGGGCAAGAGTCAGAAGTGTTTTTTTAAATTGCTTTTTTAAATAGATAGATACTGTAGATACTGAGCTTAATCACACACACAAACTGATCAGCCTGGTGCATCAGATGCAGTTGTAATACCATTTATATGGCTCCTTTGATAATGTCTGCAACCCCATTTCCCAAAGCATCGTCACGCTGTCTAATATGTAAATAGAATGATGACTTGCAAATGAGGTAAACATATTTAATTAAAAATAAGAAAAAGTCATGAAAATGCACAAATTTATCCTCTTTTGATTTAACCTGACCAGGGTCTCGGACATGCAGGAGCCCTTTACAACAGGTCCTGGAGTGAAATCCATTACACAGGTTGCTAGTTCATCAAAGTGTGGATACACGGAGAAGCCTGTTCTGTTTTGATCCACTACACCATATTGTCTGACAATTAACTATTCCGTGGCGCAAAAAAGGTTGGGGACCGGTGCATTAGCGAACCTCGCGATTCACTTTTTTTTCTGTCCCTAATTTAGATCTGTTTTGAGAGGCACTGACTGCTGCATGCTAGGAGAACTCATAACACTTCCTGTTTAGGAGATGCTCTGACACAGTAGTCAACACATTGACTTCAAGGACTGACTGTTTCCTGTGTCCCAACTTCTTGATAGGTGCCATCATAATGGGACTGTGTGTGTGTGTGTGTGTGTGTGTGTGTGTGTGTGTGTGTGTGTGTGTGTGTGTGTGTGTGTGTGTGTG
>JBBIGC010079948.1:0-10441 GCA_037576955.1 Lepidarchus adonis
TAATAAAGTTACATAATTACACAGTGGATTCACCTTTATTATTATATTTACAAAATACCACAGTTTGTGTGTTGGTCAAATCATTTAATTTTGTTGTTTTTATCCGCGACTCCTTAAATGCCGGCCCACGAAAAACATTTAACCGGTCCGTGATGCGAAAAAGGTTGGGGGCCGCTGCTACACTACACTGCACTACACACTGCAAGACTTTAGCCAAGATTATGAGATTGCCGACACTGTTGGGATTGCTACAGTGTTCACACTAGACGACTTGTGTTTCTGTGAACACCTATGACCTGGATGTTCGCACTGCAGCATCTCTCCATAGAGAGAACTTCCCTCAAAATCACTGTATGGCCAGTTATTCCACTGTGAACCATACAGTTCCTGAGATTACTCTGACCAGAGTAGCAGTGACTCCCACCAAACTCAGTAGCTAGATAGAGTTTTAAAGAAGCCCTTGTGTATAATGATAACCCCAGGGAAACTGGAGCTATAAACGTGCTAACATCAGGCATTTAAAACAGGGTAACTGCCAAACGCAACAGTGCATCCGCATGTATCTCCACATGTAGTACATCTGGTCAGCTCTTCACAGAGAGTTGGAGGTGAGCTCACAGTCACAGTTTTGCAAATCACCAACAGATTTTCATTTCTATAAAGTGAACTAAGCCATGAAAAATGTATGCCACCTCTGATTAGCTGTTTGTCAATAGCGTGTCACTTCTCCAGATATCTAGCATGCCAGATATCCAGTCCAAGTTACTGACAAGGCCATGATTGTCTTTTTAGAGTGAACACAGCTTTAGGGATGTTTCCCTTTGATTGTTGGTTCTCCAACATGGCTCCTTTGGACAACTGGTTCCCCTATATGGCTCTTCTTCTTGCTTTTAGGCAATGATTCCTTTAGACTCTTGGTTCCCCTAAATGGCTCTTCTTAATCCTCTTGGGCACTATTTCCTTTTGAGTTTTTGATTCCTCTCTGTCTTTCTTCTCTATGATTGTAGGAAATGTGTACCTTTGAGTTTCTAAAAATGGTTCTCTTAGGGTGTGCATCTTCCAAAAGTCTTGGTTCCTCTCAATGGTTCTTCTCCCTGCTTTTAGGACATGTTTCCATTTTGAGTTTCAGTTCTTGTCATTGTTTCTTTGTCAATATTTCAGCAATTGTTTCCATTTGAAACTCGGTTCCTCAAGGTGTTTCTTCGTCATGCTCTTAGGAATATTCACTTATTTTTGCTCATTTGAGGGCCATTTTATTTTATTCAATTATATATTTTTCGAAAGGTGCTTTGGGACAGTGTCTAATACAAAACACACCATAAATAAATGTGAATTACACAAGTAAGTATTATACAATAGTTTCTATAGAATGCTATAAGAAGACTGTACTAAAGGCTTTCATGAACATTACAAATCCTTTGAAGCATCTTCATAAAAGATTTATTCAACATGCCAACGTCGTCTGTGATATTACAGTAGAGTAGCATCAGTGTGTTGCATAACTTACCCCTCAGGTTTCTGTAGTTTGTGACTAATTAGGTCCATGTCTGCGTACACACATGAGACAGTGGTGAATGTGGTGCAAAGGAAAAGAACTCAGACATTTTCGGCACCTTCAGGAGGCAGGTTTCTGTTGGTTTTGTGTGTGTTTGTTTATTTATTTGCAAGTTGAAACCCAAAGGTGATTCTGAATTTCAATGTGTCTTCAATGCAAGTAATACTAATGACTGAATTTTTTCCATGCAGATAAGATGATGTTTAATGAGGGCAAACATCTCAAGTCCTGGACTGTTTTGCTTGGAAAATAGCGATGTTCTGAATTTGTAATTTCCTCACAAGCTGAGAGGAAATCATGATGGAGAAGGGTGTAAATCTGTGACCTTGATTTAATTCTTCAAATATTCATGGTGGTGCAGTGGTTAGTGCTGTCGGCTCACAGCAAGGTGGTCCCAGGTTCAACCCCTGGGTCAGTCACAGGTGTGGAGTTTCCAAACTCTCACTGTAGGTTTCCTCCCACAGTCCAAAGGCTTGTGGTTTAGGTTGACTGACTGTTCTAAATAATCGATGTTTGTGAATGGTTGTCTCTCGCTGGGTTGGCCCATAGACCACTGGGACTGGCTCCAGCTTTCCCTGCGACCTGAATTGTATAAATCTTGTGATAAAATGTGAAATGTGGTGCATTTCACAGGCAACTTCTATCCGAATCATGAAATGAACTTAGAGTAATTATGAGGTTCTATTTCCCAGAATTGCAATTATTATGAAAAGTTTTCTTTCTAATGAACACAATAGATCAGAAAAACCCAATTCTGGTCCTGCACAGTTTGGTGATTTCCCTGGTCAAATGAGGATGGTTTAGGAGGAAAATAACCAAGCTATGTTGGACACCGGGGCCTCCAAGACCAGAATTAAACTCCACTAAAATAGATCATTACACCAACTGTATAAATCGATTTATTCTACTCTATTAATTTGCCAGAAAATTATTCTCTGCATTTTACCCACCCAAGACTATAAGCCCACACCCGGAGCAGTGGGCAGTCACTGTAGCAGTGCCCAGGAAGCAGTTGGGGGTTGGTTGGTTCCTGGAATTGTACCCAGAACCCTTCAGTCACAAATCTTCTCTAACCAGTAGGCCAAGCCTGCATAACACCAATGTGCATTGTAGGTTTCTTGTAACTGACCAACAGGCGGTGGACTTGGTCAACTTGCAGGCCAAATTATCTCTTGAGTTTTACTAAATGTTCACTTTTTTTGCTTGAAATTTCATGACTTTTCCTCATTTATAGCCATGAAATCATATATCAGATGCGTACTGTCCGCAATGAGAGTAATAATTTTTGTTTTGTCTTGATTCTGTCGTTATTTTTTCTGTATTTCAAATATACGGGTCAATAAGTCCCATAACACAAATCAATATATAATTTTTTTCTAAATAATAGGAGGATTAAGGCACAAAATAAACAGTAGCTCTGGACAGTTAGAGTCTAATGCAGTTCTCAAACCTTTTGTTAGCATTCAGAGCCATTTAATCGCCAGTTTGAAGTCAATGCATCGTGGAACATTTGCACTCTCAATGATTGAACAGCTTAAACTCACTTATTCTACTTTCTATTGCTGGAAAATCCCATTTCCTTCAGTAGCTTTAGCATTAGATCTCTGCACTGTATGCACTGTGTGATGTCCTTATCAGCCTCCTCCATCCTCTCCATGTTTCTCTCCTTGCCAGCAGTGGTGGAGCAGGCAGACATCGCCTGGAATGAGACAAGCTTCTCTTCCAGATATTACAGAGAATCTGATGAGCGTAATGTCCAGTGTCACTGCCACTCTCCAGGGCTTTGATTAATTACAATTCCCATTAGCAGCAAATGTGTGTTCTGCTCCATTCACTTTACTCAGTCAATTTCCATTAGGAAAAAAACATTGAATTATTGCTGTAATCTGACAACGATTTTTTTATTTGTCAATGCTTTTTTAAAAGTGTAATTTTTTTCTCTCTCTTTTAGTCTTTGTTATTGTATTATGTTGACACTTCACAATAAAATGCCCTCATTGACTACAACAGCGAGTTAAATAATAGTATACATTATTTAATTCATAAAAGACAGCTTCATTTTTATGTTTTGCCTCTTTGGCATTGTCAGTGTCATGCGTGCCATTTATTATAACAGTGCTATTATATATTTATTTTCCAATATCTCAATTGAGAGAAATTTGAAAGCTTTTTTGCTTTTACTTTGCAAATACAATTGCAATCGCCTCAAGCGTTTGAAGTGACTTTGCAATGGACGATTGAGTGAGCAGAGTGTATTGAACACTGCTTGTCATTCTCTCCCTCCTCCTTTATAACCATTCAAATGAAATTCCACACAGTCTTTCCTATCTACCATGTAGTTCTAATAAAACCACAAAAATATTAATTATAGCTCTTTCTGAAAAGACTATTTAAAAGATTCCCTCAAAAACTGGAAACCGAAACACATTTATTAACATACCGCTCAAAACTTGGAGCTTTGAGCTTTTTCAAACTTAGAATGAAACGTTTGAGTGCTTCCCCATCTGAAAGAATAATAATGAAATATTATATTTGTCAGTGGCAAGCCATGACTAGAGGTATATCTGGGAGTAATGTTTGATTTCTCTTTGGCATGTAAAATTAATTGGTTGGTCCAACTCGCATGCTTTTGTTTCTTTCACTTAAAGAGGATTTCGAAATTGAGACCTGTTTATTCATCACCTGAATTGAAATTTGTGTATAGATTATAACACTGTTTAGTGCATCACTTCTATCTCACAAGTTATACAGAATGCTGCAGCCCAGTTGCTAATGCATTCTAGTCATAAAATTCTCATACATACATATAACACACGAAATGGTCAGAATCTGGAATATATACCGTATCTCACAAAAGTGTCACATTTTTGTAAATATTTTATTATATCTTTTCATGGGACACCATTATTTTCCAGCAATGCCTTAACTTTCTTGGACATGGAGTTCACTAGATCTTCACAGGTTGCCACTGGAAATTTCTTCCACACCTCCATGATGACATCACAGGATGAATGTCAGAGACGTTGTGCTCCTCCACCTTCCAATTGACGATGCCCCACAAAAGGCCAGTTAAGCACCTTTACCCTCAGTTTCTTTATCGAGGCAGTGGTCATCTTGGGATGTGTTTGGGGTCATTATCATGTTGGAATACTGCCCTGTAGTCCAGTTTCCGAATGGAATCATGCTCTGCTTCAGTATGGTACAGCAGCGGACCGCTACCGGACCATGGAGCATTTCGAACCAGGCCGTACAAAACTTTATTTTTTTTAATACACATTTGATTCACATTTATTATTACATTTACAAAATACCACAGTGTTTGTGTTGATCGTATCATTTTATTTTGTTGTTTTTATCCGCAACACCTTAAATGCTGGTCCACGAAAATACTATCTGACATTAAACTGGTCCGTGGCATGAAAACGTTTGGGGACCGCTGATCTACAGTACATGTTGGTTCATGGTTCCCTCTATGAACTGCTCTCTAGTGCCGGCAGCACTTATGCATCTCAAACCATGACACTTCCACCATATGGTTGGCTGTAGAAGACTCTCTAGTCGTTGTGCTCTTCACCTGGTTGCCACCACACATGATTATCTAAATATCATTGGTTAAGATGGTGTCAAAGAGAAAGAAGCTTCCTTCTTGGACGACAGCCATGCAGACCAATTCGATGCAGTGTGTGACGTATGGTCTGAGCACTGACAGGTTGACATCCCACCCCTACAATCGCTGCAGCAATGCTGGAAGCTCATACGTCTATTTTCAAAAGACAACCTCTAAATATGGTGCTGAACATGTGCAGGCAACTCGACCATGGTGAGGCCTGTTCTGAGTGGAACCTGTCCTGTTAAATCGTTGCAGGGTCTTGGTCACTGTGCTGCAGCTCAGTTTCAGGGTGTTGGTATCTTCTTATAGCCAAGGCCATCTTTATATAGAGCAACAATTATTTTTTTCAGATCCTCAGAGAGTTCTTTGCCATGAGGTGCCATGTAGAACTTCCAGTGACCAGTATGAGAGAGTGTGAGAGCGATAACACAAGATATAACACACCTGCTCCCCATTCACACCTGAGACCTAACTAGTCACATGACACTGGCGAGGAAAAATGGCTAATCAGGCGCATATTATATGCGTTTACTGTTCTTCTGTTTACTTCCTTGTTGTTACATTGCATTGTGACTATATAAAAAGCACAAATAAAAGTGCTTTATAAATAAATCTTACTTACATACTTGCTAACTATCTAAATAACAAACTAAACATTTAGTTTTGACCATAAAAGTTAGAAAGACTTACATCTCCACTTCATCTTTTTAATTATTGCTGGTCTCCTGCCATGATCAATCATCATGGGGTTGCATCCAAAAAAGCTGAGATTAGTTTCTTCACAATTCAGGGCCTATATCCTGAGTCTTCAGTGCTTCATTCGAGGTTTTAAGGTCACATGAGGTTTTCAGGTCAGTGCACAGTAAGTGACAAGCTGGCAAAGATAATGCTGTAAATGACATATTGATCTCCCCAGGACATGTGCTACTGCTCATACATAAATAAGTAACTTTCTGCCATTTTATCTATCTGCCAGTTCCCAAATATACTGGTTCATACACTGACCAGCCAAAACATTAAGACAAACTCTAATATTGAGTAGCTCCCCCTCATGCTCCTGAAACTGGAACAGTGTGTTCTTGGACCTCTTTCTATCAGAGCCAGGTACAATAGGAGCTTCTCTTTGGGATCAGAAAGGCTAACATACACTCCTACCATGCATCAACGAGCCTTGGTCCCCATAACCCTGTTGATTCATCAGTTGTCCATCAGTTGTCACATTTGGTAGAATCAAACGACTACATACATGGAACACTCCATGTTCTGGAGATGATCTAGCCATCACAATAAGGCCCCTGTCAAAGTGGACAATTTTTCCTGCTTCCAGCACATCAACTTCAAGAACTGACCTTTCAATTGATGTCTAATATATCCCACCTCCCTGACAGGTGTCAATGTAAGTGGTGTTAGTGTTTGGTGTACATGAATTCATACATATGTATAATAAAGAACACATTCAAATACAGTAAAATTGATTTTAAATGTCAATATGTTCACTCAACCAAGCTCTCATTGTGGAAGCCCAGTATTACTTATAACTCCCATTAAAAACCTGCTTTGGCTCAATAGGCCCAACATTAGCTTTAAATCAGGAGCTGCTGATTGAGTTTCACACATCCATGCAATGTAGAGTTATCAAAGAGAAATCAGTAACCAGCTCTGACAATATAAACCACTGTTTACACACGACAGCTCTTCTGGATCAGCTTTACAGCTTTACAGTTTGTTTGATTTGATTCTAATATTCACTTGTGTTTTTGCTAACTGCTGAACCTATATCTTAATTTTTACAGATTAAAAAGGTAACAGCACTGAAAACTTATTCTGAAAGGAAAGTTTATGCGTTACCATAGCGACCAGAGCGCATTAAGGGCAGAGAGGAGGACGTTACGGAACCTTTTCAGGAAGAAGCTGCTAATAATGTTACATAATTACACAGTGGGTTCACAATAATTATTATATTTACAGAATACCACATTTTTTTGTGTTGGTCGTATTATTTTATTTTGTTGTATTTATCCGGCAACACCTTAAATGCCGGTCCATGAAAATATTGTATGACATTAAACCGGTCCGTGGTGCAAAAAAGATTGGGGACCACTGCTCTAGACCTTTAAGGCCAAATCCACACATAGCAATGTATTTCTAAAAACTGTGTATTTCCTTTTTTTATTTTTATTTTTTTTTAAATCTTGTCCACATGTAAATGCAAAGAAACGATGTCAACCACTGTCAAATGCCAAAGCAACAGGTGGCGATATAACCCTAAACAGTATTGCAATGTTGGCCAATCAGAAGCCATGGTGGGGGGGAAGTCATTACCGTTTTCCATAGACATACATAAACAAACAGGTTGTCATACAGTGTGACATCCAAGCAGATGAAGTCGCACATTTTTAAAGAAAAAATTTTCCTCATCCACACGTAAACGCAAAAAATGCATTTCAGCTTAGAAGAAAAACTCAGTTTTCAGGAAACAAAAACCTCATTTACATGTGGACAGAAGAATAAAATGAACATTTCAAAACATTTGTATATACAGGGCTTCAGTGTAAACTCAGTGTTTTTTTCTACAATTTATGGGAATCTGGAAAAAGTGATAGAATAAATCTGGGGAATTAAACAGATTATCTGTTCCAATTTTCCAAGACCCTTTTCAGAAAGTTGAGATTATGTGAATATAGTTTAGACCAAATCCACTTATTCATTTCCCACCAAATCTCATTGAGAACAGATCTTAGTGCTGGTGCCATTTACTTTGGAGATGGTTTTAATAAGGAAAAAGTGTTTCCTCAAGCCAAAATCAATATTAGCCTCTCACACCAGATCAGACGTTTGGACATGGTGGTGTAGCCAGATACAGAGAGAGGCCAGAACCAGATTACCCACTCACCCCACTCCCCATCCTCAGACAACCAGGGATGGCTTATAGACCAGTGGAAGTGACTGCAACGGATTGCCGCTTATCGAACCATATTATCTGGATTCAAATACAGAAATTATATGATCAATAGCTTTTAAATATGTACAAATGATCTAGTAGTTTAATTTTATAATATTCCAACAAGTGTACATACACAGAACAATGAAATTTCCAGGTTTCAGAGTATGAAGAACCCACATAACAGCTTTAATTTTAATGTTCAATGCTACGTAGAGAAGTATGACTTATCACGTGAATATTTTAGAATATGCCACTGTCTGGTGAAATGTAAAATCACATTAAAAACCAAGTGAACATTCAGTTCTTGAAGTTGATGTGCTGGATGCAGGAGCGTAAGGATCTGAGCCACTTTGATAAGAACCAACTCAGCAGATCTCATGGAGTGTTCCAGGTCTGCAGTAGATACCTACGGTACCAACAGAGATCCAGTGAAGGAACAGTTGGTGTTATTGACTGGTCGGAGAACAATGAAAAATCTCACTATGGAATTCCAAACTTTTGAAGCAGTAGTTTGATGACAATGACATGACAATAGACCAACATTCTAACTCAATACAATTCTACAGTCTATTTGAGTCAAGTGTTGAATCAGAACTCTACACTACAACCCCAGATTGAATAGGAGACCCTTTGATCAAGCGATTTGCATTTTATTCTACTGTTTGAAAAAGCAAACTAAGGTCATTACCCCCTTAGGATCCTCCATCTCCCCACTCCTGTAACTTAAGAATAAATCAAACTAGTTTGATTGTTTTCAATGTGGAGAAAATAGCTAATGAGTCTTGGGAAGTCAAACGTCTGGGAACGTAATGTCTTTAACTGTAATATTTCTTTACTTCCTAATGGTACATTCAGGCTTGTGAAGTAGATGTAAGTGGAAGTTTGTGTTTTACACCACGTCCTGCTTTTCAGTTTTATACTAAATCAAGCAAATCACAAAGTGAAACTTTTCTGAAAGGTTTTGTCCCAATTTGGAGAGTGCTAACAATGTTTTGACCCAATTTGAAGAGTATCCACTTCTGTAGGACCATCACATCTGTCAGAGATGTTATTAGACACGAAGAACATTCACCAGCTACTGCATTGGGCACGTTTTGTCATCCTTCCGGATTAGTGGAAGCAAAATTAGACATAATAAGTGTGTTGCTGAATTTTTTCATAAACATAAACCATGTATATGCTGTAAAAATGATATTAGTTCATAAACATATGGACTGTGTATGTATTTTTCTATTTTCTGTGTGTGAAGATACCATTACTGGTGTCATGGTTTTGCTGTCTGGTCTTTTCCTCTTGTTCTGTCATGTTTTAGGTCTTGTCATGTGTTCTTGTTATGTCTCCACCCTTCACCAGGTGTATGTCATTACTTCATAAGTACAGTATTTAAGCCCTTGCGTTTGGTTACGTCAAGATCTACGTTTGTCAGATCTCTGTAGTTGTTACCTGTAGTGAAAATCTATAAACATCCCCTCTGGTAATTTTGTCATGTTTAGCATTTTTTAAACTTCTATGTAGTATGTTCGTGGTTGGTGTTTATTTTTTGTCTCTGCATGTGGATTAAATCTGGACATAACTGCACCCTTACTTGCTTACTTCCAATTTCTCAAAACCTTACACATGGCTGGGTGTCGGCTGAAAGAGTGAGAGAAAACTGCACCAAGGCAACACACACTGGAGGACACTAAAAGAAGAGTGAAATTTCCTCTACACAGCAAAAAAAGTGAGAAAGATTGCAGAGAGGGTAACTGCATTCAGTAATTTGGATGAGCAATCACCCATGTGGAGGAGAACACAGCATTTTGAGGCCCACCCCCTTGAAACTGCCCCACCAGAGCTTTACAGCAAGGTTCACCATAACCTACAAGGTATTTATCAGATGTGAATGTAATTCGTTTTACCACAGACATTTTTATATTTGCCCAGGGTCAACATTTGATGAACCCCTCCTTTATGTTAATTAAAGCGTGTTGTATTGAAGAACATCAGTTCTTCATGGGCACTTGGGAAATGTTTAAGAAAAGTCATTTTGCGGGACAATGTGAGTGGTCAGTTGTGAAGCATATACACTGGGTTTTATAACTTTAATATATTTGAAGTCGCATCTAAGAAAACACAGATATTGAATCAAAAATCTGTATCAACAGATCATCAATAATGATCCTCTATGGCCGGTACCATTTGCACCGGGTCGTACAAAAAAAGTAAACTTCAAAACAACAAAAAACAACAATCTCAGTCCGTAGCGTCTAAGTATTTTAGAGACTCAACTTTGTCGGTATTCTGGATGAAAGTCATGGCAGAAAACCCTGAGATCACCACAACAGCACTGAAA
>JBBIGC010079959.1:0-10441 GCA_037576955.1 Lepidarchus adonis
CACACACACACACACACACACACACACACACACACAGAGGCTGTGTCTGTAGGTTTAACCCCTGGCTTAGCATGCATGGCTCGGATTTGCTGCTGGAGCAGCCCTGATCTCTCCTAATCGAGTGGATCCAACCGGAACCTTTCCATTTCAGAACAACTGCCCCAGTGGACAATCTCCACCGCACAAATGCACACACACACACACACACACACACACACACACACACATACACAAACATCAGCCCAGAACTTTCCTCTCCACCCCCATTGAGACTGTTCTGCTGCTGGTGGTCTCGTCTCATTGACATTATTTCATCTGCCAAACATTTTCATGCAAAAATGACAAAAAAGACACTTTTGTTTTTGAAAGAAACCCGTACAGTTGCCAAAATGTTCAATTCAAAACATTACATCACTTCAAATTGTTTAAACTGCCAAGATGAATTAACAGTCTGACTGTGTCCAGGAGCTGGCCGGTACTTTCCGTGGGAAATTTTTGATGCTTCCATTTCTGGTGGAGCCTCTTATTCAGTGTGTGAATGGAGCATTGGGAGTCTTGCCCAAGGACTCTTATTGGTGTGGATGGGTGTGGTTGTTCAATGGGGGAATTGAGCCCCAGTAGTAGCTTGCTTAGTAGCTTGCTTTGTTTACCATGCAGTATTATTACTAAATGCTCTGCTGGTACAGACCAATCCTGATACACTGGAACCCACTCAATCCTACTGAGGAGATCCCATATGGACAGAACCATCCTCCACCTAAGTTTTATACAAATAAATTTGACTTCACCCTAGATCAGGGGTGTCAAACTCAAATCTGCCTCAAATTTAAACCTTGGACAAAGTCATTGATATATACAACATTGATATTCATTGAAAAGACCTTTACGCATATATAACAATGAACTTTTTTATATAAATCAAAACAAGTTTTGTTTAAATATTAAATATGTAACAACAAACAAAAGTTTAATACTATGCAATTTATAACTTAATATTGCACACAATACATTTTAAATAAAATAACAAGCATAAATCAATAAACTAATAATAATATCCTTCAATGAGCGTGCCACCATTCAAGCCAATGCCTTGGAGTAGCAAGAAAACGTGCAGAAAGAAAACATTAATTATAGCTCAGTTTGCTACACACTGATCTACTCTGTGTCCAACCTGGCATCTCTTCTTGGATGTTACTTTATCCATGTTTAGCCATTTTTCTAGGAGAGTAGCTCAACGCCAGTATTAGCATAAAGTCACTATGACGACTGTCAGCAGAGGAAACACACAAAACACCAGCAGAGCATTCTGGGGTTTGTAGTTATCGTGTCGTACTGCGCAGTAGTATTAGCGATACATGCTCTGTAAAATACTGGCGGGCCAACTCATGTGATATTGTCTCGCTGGCCAAATTAAATAAAAAAAAATAATAATAATAAAATTTGAGTTTGACACCTATACCCTAGATGGAACATTGCATTCACTTTTGAGCTGAACTGAACAAAAGATGAAAGAGGCAAACAACCTTGCAAGACAAAAAGGGATCTGCATCCAGATTTTGGACAGTATAAATGGCAAATTGTTGTTCTTTATACAGATATAATGTGAAAAAATTCAAAAAAATTCAAATGATTTGAGAGAATAATTGAACATAATTTGTGTGGCAAATTTGACAAAAGTAACAAATTAATTAAAATGTCAGTAACTGTAATTGTTATTTAGAAATGATTTATTTTACTAGTTATCACCCAAAATAGTTTACAATAGAATTAATATAATAGAATTACAGTAATGTGTGGCTTTACAATGATTACTTCCAACACTGGTTAATATATTGCCAGAGCATCAGCAGCTCACTGCTAGGTGTTAGCATTTAGCAGCATTGGCTGTTACTAGTGTTCATATTCAGAAACTGCATTTTAACATTACATTTATACAATACATTGTATAAAACACATAAACATTGAATGTACCATCAGGGAGTGTGGTACTACAGCCCCTGATGTTACAATTACAGAATGCCTCCATGAATAGCCATTGTCTTTACAAAAAAAAAAAACCTTGAAGAACCTCTAGTCTGAAGCCTAACCACAAAACATCCTAACAACCACCCGGGATACATCAGCAACCTAACATTCCATCAAAAAGAATACTATAGCAACCACCAGGAAACCAGGAAACCTATTCTAATCATGGTGGCACGTTTATGTATAGAATACAACAGTAGGGTTATAGGGTTTCTTTATAAATGATTTCACTTCACTTCACAGTTTGTTCAGTTTGCCTGTAAATCCAAAAAAATAAAAATAATGTAATGACCTCAATTACACTTTAGTGTATATTAGGAACAGCATAGATACATGCTGAATTGCATACAGATGTATGGACACCAATCAGCCATAACATTAACACCACCTCACGCTGACACCTTTCTAACAGAATCAACATTAACATTTTGTGCAACCGGAGCTCCTTTTTGGGATTAGACCAGACAGGCTAGACCTCACTCCCCAAATGAATCAATGCATCTTGGTTGTCCATGACCCTTTTGACTTCCTTAGGAAGGTACTAACTACTGAAAACCTGGAAAACTCCATAAGACCTGCTGCTTTGGAGATGCTCAGTCATCTAGCCATCACAACTTCAACTTCAGAAGCTGACTGTTCAGTTGCGGGCTAATATACCCCACCCCCGAACAGGCCCCATTGTAATTAAATAACTAGACAGTCATTGTTATTCACTTTACCTGCCAGTGGTGTTAATGTGATCAGTGCATGTTATGAATTCACTGACAAACAAATGTGTACTGCCACTGTGGAGAGTAAGATGCCCAATTATTCTCCCAATCAAATTCTACTTTTGACAAATTAACAGCACATTTCTGCCTTTTCCCATAAGAATGAATTATGGCAACAGCAGCCACCAATGAAAGCATAGCAGCTACTTAGCAACCAGCTGGATCACCACTCAATACATCATAGCCTCCAGACTACACCCAATCAAACCATCTGGGATAATGTAGTAATTACATAGCATACTTAAAAACAACATAAACTACCATCACAACCACCTAGAAACACCCTAGCAACTACACAGGATACCATGGAAACCATCTAGCAACACCCTACAGATCTAGTTCATGTCAGTTTGCTTCAGGTAAAGCAACATCCACTAATTATCAGCTTAGCCAAGATGCAAGTCAATGCAAATTGTGAAAATTGCCTGTTTCTTTCTTGATGTAGTTAAACAGAACACACACACACACACACCACTGGCAAGTTGGACTGGAACATCTGAAGCAGACAGAAGCACATAACAAATCACACACACATAGAAAAGCAGACGGGCTTTACAGAAGAGTACACAAGAATAAACAAGCATCTGTATGTGTGTGCACAGAGATAAGACTCTGGAATATTAGTCCAGTTCCACTGTCTACAGGAAGATAAGAGAGAAAGAACATCAGAGACACAGCACAGCATGAGTGACACCTAACCTATGCAAACACACACTTATGCACACATACACACACACACACACACACACACACTGCGTTAAAGACAGAAAAACAAGTATTCAATTTCCAATTTGAGAAAACAACAAGCTGATATATACACACGATTCCATTTCCAAAAAAGTTGAGACGCTGTGTTAAATGTGTAGAAAAACAAAATGCAATGATTTGCAAATCTTGTAAATGTATATTGTATTCAAAATAAGAGTTTAAGCTGAGTACTGTATATGTAAGAAAGAAAAAAAGTATTTTTTAATTTTGAGGAATGTTGTCCCATTCTTGTCTAATATATGATTTTAGCTGCTCAGCAGTATCTCCTTTGTCATATTTGTCTTAATTCCACATTTTTTTTTCAATGAAACCATTATTTTGTTATAGATACAGTATGCAGTTTAAAATTATCTTGCTGAAAAATGAAAGTTCCCTGGAAAAGGAATTGTCTGAATGGCAGCATATGTTGCTCTAAAACCTGTAAATATTTTCAAGCACTGATGGTGACTTTCCAGATAGACAAATATGCACTTATGCATTCGCATACCCATAAAATACAGAGCTGTATTTAGTTGGAAAATGTGGTGTCCATGTTTTCCAAAAACAAAATTTCGATTTTTATGACCATAGTTTAATTTAATAAAATTAGCTTTGACCCAGAGAATACGGCTGTATTTTTAGTTCATGTTCACATATATGGCTTCTCCTTTGCATGACAGAACTTTAGCAAGCATTTGTGAATGGCACAGTGTACTGTGTTCCATATTTTGTAGACAGTTTTTGCTAAATGGTGAAGCTCTGCCCATCTTTACTTTTGAGGGACCACAAATATTATTTGAGAAAAATCCACCTGTTGATGAAGCAGCTACATCTTTCACTGAAAAAAAATCCAAACTTTAATTGAATTTATTTTACGCAAAGATACGCAAAGATGTTCAAGTCGACTGGATTTTGTAGGAACACTCAAGCTGTAATCCCTGACTTGATTAACTAGGGTACAAATATGATGTGACAAAGGCTAAATTGCCTTACTCGTGTATCAACATGGGAACAATATGAGAGCACACCAATTAAATTTGGATATGTTAACCTCTGACTTTGACTGGAACTGTGTTTTATGGCCCTGAAACCTTGTTAGCGGATATGGCAACAAGAAATACCAGAATGTTTAACATCTAAATCTAGCTTCAGTCAGAAAATCAAACCCAAGTCCTCTTTGGATTGTCCTGAAGAACAATGATCTGAAGCATTCTTCTAACAAAAATGGTTAACTATACACAAGGCTGAGCTTCTACCATGGTCATCTCAGCCCCTTGACCTGAATCCCATTGAAAACCTAATGGTTGGGATGAAGAAAAGAGTGCACAAAAGAGGGTATAGGGCTCTAGAATAATCTGGAGGGATTCTGTAAAGTGAAACTTTAATGGACAACCACATAAAGAATTACAGGAGGAGACTCAGTGCTGTCGTTGGCTATCTTTGAGCAGAGACGCCAGTCATTATGGTACAGTATCTCACAAAAGTAAATACACAACTCACATTATGGACATTTTCTGTTCTACCTTTTCAACACTACAACGCTGAAGATATAACACTTTGATACAATGTAAAGAAGTCAGTGTACAGCTTGTACAGTGTAAAATTGCTTAACGTGAGTACACCCCTAAATGAAAATGTCCTAATTGTGCCCAATTAGCTATTTTTCCTCCCCGGTGTCATGTGACTCATTAGCTTTAAATTTAGCGTCTCAGGTATGAATGGAGAGCAGGTGTGTTAAATGTGGTGTTATCACTCTCACACTCTCTCATACTGGTCACTGGAAATTCAACTTGATACTTCATGACAAAGAACTCTCTGAGGAGCTGAAAAAAGAATTGTTGGTCTACATAAAGATGACCTAGGCTATAAGAAGAAACCATATGGTCATTCATTTCACAGGTCATGTAAATTAATTTATCAGACTTGTATTTTTATTGAATTTAAGAATATCCCAACTTTTCTGGGACTGGAGTTTGTACTTTTGTCAATGAAATAAAGATCCAAGTGACATAATATATTACAGATTTTGGTTTTATGGCCTGGGAGGGGTTCACAATGCTTGTATGATGTATTTACATAATAGTTAGAGTTACATTAGAGTTAGAGAATATTAATGAATGGAAAATCAATAAAAATGGGAATTTGGCCAAACATATGATCTTGTTGGATGTGATGCTCCCCTACAAAATACCACTGCATCCCTGCTGGCATTGTACCACAGTTTAGCCTGTTGCTACTAATGAAAGATCACTATGAAACGAAAATCTAAGACTCAAAACAACAATTTCACCCTCTAATTGCTCCACATTGGCAACATTAGAGCCTGTAATACTTCCATTTCCCTGCATCTCACTTTCCCTCCCTTGGGTCATCATTCACGTCTAATGTGTATTTTGTCTGGGCGTAATCACTTCCAAGAAACTGTTTAGTGTTATTAAATCATTTTTTTCCCCATTTCGTGTAGGCGCAATTATCTTTTGCACTCCCCTAAGATATTACCAATCTCTCAAGCCATCTGTTTGTTTGTCACTTTCTCCCTCTCACTCCCATAGACACGCACTTAACAATACACACCCGAACGGTCGTCATACAAGTGCAGGAGAAGCACAATGGACGATTAGCTGTTGTGGGGGTTTGCATGCTTGGGTAAAGGCTAAAAGATAATGGCAAAAAAAGGTCTTCCTCTTATCCTACTGCTGACCTCACTATCAGAGGCCATTGTGGGAAGCCTGAGATCAGAGATTTGGAGTGAAGCTTGACCGGGAGGTTAAAATGCAGAACGTCAGCTTTGTTTTGAGAGCATTTACATCTATACTGAGTGAATGCAGCTGTCTTGTTTAAGCATAAACGTTAAATTAACGCAGTAAATATGAGGCTGGGCCTTTTCCCAGACAATGTTCTTCCAGGACTATGAGGCAACTGTTTGCCTTTTTAAGGGGTTTTCCACCTTTATTGATCCACAGAGTAACTGCTGAACAGTAAGGGTGAAGTTGGGTGTCCCAAATGGGCCTGTTAACACTCCACCTTGAAAAGCTTCATGGTTGCTCTAAGCCTTGTTCACACTACAAGACTGTTGCAAAGACTCTTTGGAAATTGCAGACAAAACCTTGGATCTGAGGTGACTGAGCAGCTAATCTGCAACAAGTCGTTATGTGAGAATTACACTGATACGCGTTAAAAGGTGATCACGAACGATTCACAATCGATATCTGGCAGGCTAGATATTTGGAGAGGTTGTACACAGCCAATCAGAAACAGAGAATGTGTTTTCGCAGCATGGTTAACGTCAATATAAATATCTATATGCAGTGATACATAAGAAAGTGCACATTTACATTTGGAAGTTACACAGTTTGCAGTTTCCTATGATGGTTTCACTATGAGGGCTCCTCTAAAAGTGGGAAACGACCTCTATCTAGCCACCGACTTTGGTGGGAGTAGGTGTCACGATTGCTGAGCTAAGCCAATCAGAGCAAACTCGGGCTGTATTGTTCACAGTAGAATAACTTGTGGTGTGGCTACAATTGTGTACTGTGAGCAAGGCATTACCAATTTACATGTGTATCTGGCCATTGTCCTCCATTTGGTGAGTTCTGAAGCACTTGGCTAGATCTGAGCATCTTATGGTCAACCAGGTCAAATTATTTAGTTTTTTTCTATTATTTAGCTAAATTTTTAGTTTAGCAAATCATGAATTCAGTTATTTCTTCTCAGTCCTAGTACCTGTTCAATTTCCTACTGAACCTGTATCCTCATGAATCTTTATCCCAGAACCCAAGCAAGGTGGTTATTATCTTAGCAATTGAACTTCGATCTACTCAGATCTACTGAACCTCCCACACAGGGAGAACTTGGTACCAGAGTTGAATTTTTTGTAGTTAAATAGGCTAAAGTAAAGTGTGCTTTTGGGCATAATTTCACATTTCTATAGAATGTCGATTTAGACAGCAGTCTGACAGATATTCCTCAAGATTTACTCTGAAGTCTTGTTTTTCATTTTAAGTGTCTTTCAGTGACTGAGTACTGTGTATATTCACACATATGTTATTTTATGGTGGTTATATGTATATGACACCATACCATAGATGTCATAAACATCAAATAAATGGACACCTATTGTGCTGATACTTGCTGATCAACTTTGTCATCCTTTGTCCTGTTTAATACATTCTCTTTTTACCTATCATAATATATGATACATGTGTTATATGTTTGGGTTGTTAAGGTCATGTGGTTCAAACCAAATTGTTTTGCAGACCTCTTGAATAGGGCAGCCATCGAAGTGCTGGCCCTACAATTGCAAGGTTGCTCAATCCCCAGTGATGTAGCAGTTATCTGTGGCTGGCAGTCCAAGACAGCACAATTGGCCTCACTTTCTGTGTGAATAGGATGGTCCCTCCCTCTCCCCCAACAGAATGCTAGCCTTCATGGACTAGCTGACATTTCACAATTGGCAGTCAGCATTATCCTCAAAGTGTTAGGGGAGTTCTAGCTAGTGAGTGGAATCAGAGATTATGGTGTTATTTTGGTAGAAAAATCTGAAAAAAATTATATATATATAATTTTTTTTATTTTGTATTCATATATAAATTACATTTGTTTTCTTTATAAAAACCCATTAATAAATAAATAAATAAATACACACACACACATTTTATATATTTTTATTTTTATTCATATATATATACTGCATATATTCTACAGCATTGTGGTTGTTACACAATCTCTCTTATTTCCAATAAAATGTTACCCATAAAGATGCAAATATCCTCAAAATACTGCTGATTACCACTGTACATAACCAAACAGCAGAAACTCAAAATGTCCAATTACTTATGGACTGCACTACAAATTCCCACACTATCACATACACGCACACACAGACAGCTACAGACGGTCTGAGTAATTACATACAATCACTATTAATTATCTCGTAGACTTTCACACGCTCTTTCATGCTACAAATTGGACTCTGTTATCTTAAAAAGCAGCATTATCTAACAGGACTCTCTTTTGAAATAACCCTTGAAAAAGTTTTGTAAGATCTACAGACAAATTCTAATGAAAGTGTTCGGTTCATTCACTGTACTGGGATGAAAGTTTGAAGTGATTGCCTCTACCATCTCATGGTCATCTTTGTCACACTGTTATACTGAGAATACAAAGCAATATGTCAGCTACCATTTCATGGTCACCTTAGTTCTAAGCAGAAAGAAGCATCCAGGACCTTTTCTTTATTAGGATACCAATGTTGTCAGTGGTCATTCATGCATTGATGCTCTCATGCATGTTCTGATTAGGCAAAAAAAATAGTTAGTGACAACAAAGCAGCTTCGTCCCTTCTATCAAAATAAAAAATGACAAAAAGGTATAATTTTAAATCATTAAATGACTGAATTATTCTCAAACTGAGGTTCATCTTGAGGTATATCTTACACAAGAAGTCTGTGAAAACGATGAAATGACCTCTGGCTTCATTGGTGAAGCTTCCTTACCACTCCAAGACCCAAGCAAGCAAGTTCTCATTGGGTGGTTCCTAGGCTTTTAATGGTTCAGGGATACTTTTACCCCAGTGCTGTCAATTTAATCCAAACCAGTGTGAAAGCTGATAAATGTTTATAATGGGCAATGATAAAGCAATTGAATGTGCAATGTATGTTTAATAATGACACATGCAATATGGCCATAGAACATACAATGTTAAACATGTGCATATGGTCATAATCATTTTATAGCTAAAGTATGTTTCTTGTATTTTTTGTCATTTCTTTCTAATCTTTACACTGTACTCTACTACTCTACTGTACTTACACATGACCAAAAGAGAATAAATCTTTGAGAACCATTGGTTTCTGGCTCCATACGATCAATTCTAGGATTGTTGTCAGTGGGTAGGGGCGCCTGCTAATGAAAACAGAGCTCTTGTATTTCCTGTGTGTGTAACATTAATCAAATGTGAAAACCCACTAATCTCAACAAGGCCAAGTTCTAAGGCTCCTCATATGTTGGGTAAATGCACCAATAGAAAAATAGCTTCTGTCTTCCCTAAAGAAGTCAATTTGGTCATTTAAAGCCAGTTATCCATTATTAATCCTACTGATCTCCTTAGACTTTTCATTTCATTATAGTTCCTAGGGCTTAAACTTGTGCAGAAGCACTGGACTGAGTACACCTGGTTACCTGTGTGCAAAACTGACAGCAATACTGCTTCATAGAATAAGGATAAAGTGTGAAAAATGTACAGACCACTGTGAGACCCAATGGTGTCCCTGACTGTCACTGGATTGGACGTCTAAAGTAAAATACTGTAACGTGCTGGCGAGGGCCCAGCACGGAAATTTAAGTTTGAACCCAGATGCAGAGGCGGCCAGTAAACAAACAATAAACAAACGGAACTGCCTATCCTTTTAAACTAGTACTCAACCCTACTCTTTCGAAAACCAGAAGCAGGCAAACAGAGTCAGACGCCCAGAGGTCAGTCAGACTGAGAAATAGGAAAACAACCAAGCCCGGATTAAATCACAACTTGGTTCACCAATTACCGGCTGGGAAATGTTCTGAAAACTGAACAAATGGACCAGCAACATGGCTTGGTCCCACTGGCTTTTTATAAGCAATATAAAAAGAGACTCAGGGGGTGCACCAACTCGGTGGACTGGATACGGAGCTGGGTTGCCAGGCCAATCCATAAAGCTGCTAGCAGCCCCCGAATCCACAAAGGCCCTGACTTGTCTCTCCGCCTGCCCGGCTGTCCTAAGGGCGGCCCTCAAGAACAGACCGGGATAGACAGGGCCGGAGTTAAGCCCTGCCCCTGTGGCCGAACGCTTCCCCCATGAGGTGACCCCTGTCCACCCTAATTGCATGGCCTCAGGGCCGCCTTCCCCTTCCTCCGGAGTTTG
>JBBIGC010079970.1:0-10441 GCA_037576955.1 Lepidarchus adonis
TGTTGTGCAATTGCCCTTTTTACATCTGACAATCAACATGTGTAAGCTGGCAACCCTGTGAAATGTCCTGAAGTTGCATTTCCATGTGGCTTTAATTTGAAAGAACAAATACAGGAAGTGGAGTCACATGAAAACAGATGGAGAACTGTTAAAAGAGGGGGTCCTCGACTTATGACATGGCTCCATTCCTCAGCGTGTGTACGAGGAACGTAAGTCGAAACCCCTTTATATAAGCATCTACATGACTCAAATAGAGCACATACTCAGTAAAGTAATGAAGTGAACATGTCCTGACCTTTACTCCGTAGCCGTTTCACCCTTTTTTTAGCGTTTTATTACATCTGCTTTCACTTTACGCAGTGGCTTTATTGAACAGCACTGTGCTTTATAAACAGTCTGCAAAATGCCTGAATGAGCAGCACACACATAACTAACACCAGTCTCTCTCGTCCACCAGTCTCATATTACAGTACAGCATTTAGGAAACGTTGCTGCAGATACAAATGCTCTTTATAATGGCTTTAACAGTCATTTGGATGAAACCAAGCACCACCACAGCAGTAAACACATTGGAGACACTGATGGTGCCTTAGCACAGTGCACTATTAACCCCCCTTCTCACCCACCAACACACATGATTTTTATTCAACACTAACTGTGAAGAAAGCATAAACATCACAGCAATAACAGCAATAAACAGCCCACAGGTACTCTTTCTCTTTCTCCCCTCCCTACACACACACACACACACACACACACACACACTGCAAACACCGCAGCCGACAGAGTCCCTTATTACCATATACCATTTAGTTGGCATTCAACTGCATTTTATTACTGTATATGATAAAAATAATAACAATAATAATCACTGCATAGCTCCCTGACTTCCAGTGGTGCTGCAGTAAATTTGGATTTTGCAAGCTGTTTGATTTATGGATGGATGAACAGATGGATTGATATTATTTGACTGATTGATTGATTAATTGACTAACTGACTGATTCATTGGCTAATGGACTGCTGGAAGGATGGATGAACTGACCAACATACTGACAGGCCGACCGACTTACCAACCTACCTCCTTATCTGACCTGACCTTTCCTGTTAGAATTATTGCATAATTGTTTGTTTGACCAATTGATTGATTGACTCATTGGCTGATGGACTGCTGGCTGGATGGATGAACCGACCAACATACTGACAGATGACTGACCGACCGACCGATTTTGCATATTTGTTTTTTGTATTGTTTTGACTGTTTTTTTTTTTTTATCCCTTTAATTAAAAATTGCACTTTGACTTATTTATGCTTTTGCTCAACATTTTCAAAAGAAAAAACATACATTAACAATTTACATTAAGAATATCCATGTGTTTAAATAATTTTATTACATCATGCAGCCCGTCCTATCAGTGCAAGATGGATCTGCCCACTACTATGTTAATTTGTGTTTAATGAGATGTCTTGCTAATTAGTCACTACACCACACACCACTGCATCACATGTCACAAAGTAAAGGTTTAAATTATTTGTTGTAGCCTTTATGTTCAGCATTTAAGGGTGTTTAAATGTTCCCTTTTGTTTGAGTAAGGTGCATGCTTTCTCTTTAATGTACTTACGATGGACCTTTTCAACCTATGGCAGTGGGAGCAGATTTTTATTAAAAATCTGTGACAATACACACCTAGGCATATCTCAGCCAGTTTATATTATATCCTATGTCATTACTGTGTAACTGGCAGGGCAGGCACATGCTGTTGTGTCACTTTTGCTGCAGATGAATTTGCAATATTCACTCCAGTCACCTGGCTCCAAATACAATTCTTGAAACCCAAGCATATAAGCCATTTATATGAACTACAGATTTGCTATGGACTGAGCTCTAAATACGTATTATGTTCTGATAAGTACAGTGGGTCCTCGACTTAAGACGGGGTTTCGTTTCTCATCGTGTTTCGGAAGTTGATTTTCGAAGTAAGCGAGGAAATTTCATGACTAGACTTGTTGCACAGGTGGCATCCTATCAAGGTACCACGCTGGAATTCACTGAGCTCCTGAGAGAGACCCATTCTTTCACAAATGTTTGTAGAACAGTCTTCATGCATAGGTGCTTGAAGTTATACATCTGTGGCTATGGAAGTGATTGGAACACCTGAATGTAATTTTTTCAATGTGTGAGTGAATACTATTGCCAATATAGTGTATACTATAAGTACATATACAGTCAAATCTCGTTAGCTCGAACCCTATCATAATAGGGCTATTGTAATGGGGGTAAACAAATGAAAGGAAATCTGTCCTGCAGCCTTTCATGGTGAGAGGAGTTTGGTGAGCTAACAGGGTTTGACTCTATATATACAGTATGTTCTATATACATAATTATATAATATGATTTTAACTTTATTAGAGCTGAACCTTATGTTATGTACTTATGTTAAAATTTCCTCTGGTACACAGCCACTACTGAGTTCACCCTCTGACGGCATAAAGTGTTCAGAATAATGGGACATATTTGTCCTCCAGAACATTATATTAATGAAATGTAAATGCAATTGATCTTTTTTTTTTTGCACTTATCAGGATTTCAGCTGAAATTGATGCCAAGGAAAATAGAAATGCAACGCCATCTTAATGGGCAGCCAAGTGAACATGAGCCCTGAAAGCCCATGTGGACTGTCAGATTAGCTCCAAGATACATTGTCAGTGTTCGAATCATGCTCACCTGTTGTCACAAACATCACATTCAGATGTCAGGACAAAGCGTAGCATAGCAGATATGCTAAGCACCATAACTGCATTAAACACTTGAGAAAAATGTTTATTTAATGTCTATGATAAAGAACATGTTTTTTTTTTTGTTTTCACCTGTTCTTTTTCACTTTCAGTGAGTCATCCATGTGTTTATGAAATAGATTTATGGTATATTTTGTCTTGAAATTGCTGCCTGTGTGGACTTTATCTCAAATTCATAAAAGAGTAAATTCACAAAATATTTTTGGCTTCCAACAAGTCATTTGAAGCAGCCAACAAGGTCTCAGCATTTGTGTATCTTCTACAAGACGATTGTAGAAGCATCCCAGGAGCCCCCTCCGAGTGTGTAAAGCCGGCAAAGGCAATGGGGAGCTATTGCAGAATCTAAAATAGAAAATAGTTATAAATTACTTTTAACACATTTTGGTCACTATAGGGGTTTGTGGAGCAGTGGAACATTGGCTGGAGAGATGGAGCTCCAGGAAATCCATCTCTCCAGAGAACATACTGCTGCGATGTTTTCACTGTTTTTTATTCTTGTTTGGTACAAGAGCTGCTGAAGTCAATTGTAGCCGTTGTCTGATTTCTCCTCCTTACTTAAGCTCCAAAAATTCAATAGGAGACAGATCTGGACTTCTGACAGGCCAGTCAAGAAAATTTCATGTCAGCATATGTCTCTGTTGAATTCCAAAATATATCTCTGCATCAATGGGACCTTCACACAACAGACACTGATGCACCCCCATGTAATGATATGCAGGCTTCTACGTCCATTTGCAGACATGACAAAAGAACATGTTGAGTTGAGAGCTCTGTTGCGTTTTGTATGGAATTGATTCATAATAGATTTTTAGGCTGCATTTATACATTGATACAGCAACTGATTGCTTTTTAAGTGACAATACTTTCCTAAAGTACTCCTGAGCCCATATAATACTTATCACAGTAGCATGAGAGTTTTTAATGCACTGCCTTTTAAGGGCTTGAAGGTCATGCACATTCAACATTGGTGTCAGGCCTTGTTTTATATGAACTGTGGTTTCTCAGGTTCCCATGAATCTTTTATAACATAATGTACTATAGATGATAAAACACCTCAGTTCTTTGTAATCTTGTTTTGAGAAATGTTAATTTTGAACTGATTGACAATTTTCGCACAAAGCGGTGAGCCACAAACCATCTTGGCTTACAAATACTGAGCCTTTAGTGGATGCTCCTTTTTATCCAGTCATGTTCCCTTCACTTGCTAACAGCTCACATACTTATTGTGGAATGTTTAAAAAAACCTTCAATATCACATTCAAACAGTGTTTTACAGAATGCAAAAAAAGCAGTCATCCAAAGCACAAGTCTTTGTTCTTGTCAGTTAAATAAAGGTTTAAATAAAATGGTAATGTCAGATTAAAGTTTTTATTGCATTTCACAAAATGTCAAAGGTTTTCTGGAATGGGGTTTCTGCTTTTAACTTACTTAGAGGTTATTACTTGAGTAGGGAGTTCTTTAACATGGTCCAAGACATGTTCACATACACATTCTGCTAAAAGAATGTGTCCCAGACTGCCTCCGAGCATAGTCTGAGTGATTACACTATACTCAATGTACAGTATATCTAGAACTCTTTGACCTTCAGAGGCTATTATTGCACTAAAAGGATAAAATTAATCATCAAATTAATCTCCATTAAAACTTTCACTTTCAGAAGAAACATTGATGAGCAGGTGTCTACTAGCTTTTAGAGTGATGGACAGTAAAAATA
Organism: Lepidarchus adonis; assembly: GCA_037576955.1. Lineage (NCBI taxonomy): Eukaryota > Metazoa > Chordata > Actinopteri > Characiformes > Lepidarchidae > Lepidarchus > Lepidarchus adonis. The sequence goes on from JBBIGC010079970.1 coordinate 4,510, forward strand.
TAGAAACCAAGTGTGTTTGCCAACTTTGACTGATATGGCCTGAGAGCACAAGCAGGTCCTTTCATTGAAACTGATGAAAATGTAAAATTCATTTGTACTTTGAGTCAGAATGTGGGGTAAATATAGTTGGGATTGTGCGTAGCGACGGGTGATATTTTGCTTGACGAGTTTATACAGCTTGCTGGCATCCTGCATAGTTATGTCATCACACCAGCGCAAAGTTGTGTAGGTTGGAACACGACAAGCAACACTCTGCAAAAAATGTATTAAGCTTTTTCTTGGCAAACATGAAAAGGCACGAGGAGTGATTATAGTCCTCAAGTTTTTGGAGTTGTCTCTTCAGTCAAGCACATCACCAGCAATAGATCCTAATTACTTACGACTTAATCCTTTCAATCTCCGCCTCATTAAAAGGTTTTTTTCTTCTGCTGGGTATAAGTTTTCATTTATTTATTTCTTTTCGAAGCTTCGAATGCTGTTTTGGACATCGTGACAGAAACAATTTGCCTATGTTCCAATGGACTGAGATGTATCTAAAAGCTGCTGTGGGACTCGGCAATGTGTCGGAGAGATTTTGTGGCAAAAATCACTCTGACAAATGCAGGCAAAGCTCAGGTGTCTGAATAACAGGTTTGGATTGTTAGCATGTCGGGAGTGCAGCCAGTCTGAACGGATTCCACTAATGAGATGTAACTGTAGTCAGAGAAGCAAATTACTTTGAGAAAGTAGTGATGGCTGAGTACAATGTCCCAAATTTATTCAGGAACAACAAATAAAGTTTTCTTCATGTCAATGAATTTCCCCAATTTTTTGCCCTATTTATTCATTTCCAACTCCACCCATTAGTTAATTCACCACATCACTCAATACCTCTAGCACTTGAGGGGTAAAGGCTAATACAGTATGTTATTTCTCCAAGTCATGTGAACCACATGTACCAACTGTATTTTTCACCTGCCACTAATAGACATCAATGGCAATTGTAATGCAATTGAAGGCGAATGCTGAACACATCAGTTAACAGACGCCTACGTTGGCTAGAATTGTGCTGAGTGATAAGGGTCATCCAATTGTGCTTGGACATCCAACTGCAGATGACTGCAGCAACACTGTGGATTGATCCCACAATATCCAGATGTTGGGTCAATGTTTTGAGTTGCGCCACTCAGGACCAAACATTTGGTCAATCATTTGAAAGACGTCTTATTTAATTTCTATATCTCATTATCTGCTTCAGCCTAGTGCTGTAAATGACAGTAACAACTTTTGATTATAAAGTGGAGCAATGCAGCAAGTCAAGTCAGATGGAACATACACACAAGCCCAAAAGATGATCTTGTCAATTGTCCACTAATGAGACTTCTGTAGGTCAGTAAAAATGAGATACTAAATGATTAGTTTGATTTATGAGTCTACCGATTTCCTTTTAGAGTGCCTAACAAGTGTTTAATTATTTAAATAATTCATAAACAAGGATATTTTACCTGGTAGGTTTTTAATCATCTTAGGGTAAAAAATTTAAAAAGCTATATGCCAAATCCTGTCTTTCAGAATGTACTATGGAGTAAAAAATTTGTTCTGAATATATTTTCTGAATATTCTGAATCTCTATAGTGTCATAGGGTTATAGATATTTTTAATCAAATACTCTCTCATCATTACATATGTGAGTGACACTGGGGCTGTAAAGATACAGTTCCTATAGTATTTCCCCAACAATAGGCTGCTGTTTATACATTGATTTTGCAAACCTGGTGTTGGATGTAGTTTGCTTAAATGGGACGTTTTATCTAAAAACATAAAAACACATTCGCTAAAAAAATAATTCAGTACAAAATGATTAGTTTAATTTAAATGTACTATTTACTGCAGCAATGAACAGTTCGAAAAGCAGCGCAAAGCAAATATATATCAGTGACGATGTTCTCTCACTTAATTGGCGCTGCTGCATCCAGCCTCTATTAAACTTTTTTGGCCCTTTGTAAAATTACATTATATTCTAGTATATAATACAAGATGAGAAAAAGTTAATATAACAGAAATAAAAGGATCAAATGTTTATTACTGGTTGGGAAAAGATTAGTTTTTAATTTTAGTTTGAACGACTGTACGGCAATACAGCAAAGTCAATCATCCATCTATCTACATGTAAAATCTTAAGTATAAAATTAGCAGTGAAATGCAAAAATGATTAATCTATCAAAATCAGATCCATTAACATTGTCAATTGCGACCTGTGCTGCTTTGCTGTCACTGATGTCAGACATGCCGTCATCTCAGATATTGCAGATGTTGCTTCCGGAAATCAATGACCTGGAGCTTAAATTCTGCAGCGTAGTTCTTGCATTCCGGCATGATATTGGTAAGTTCCAAATTGTATTAATTTTATTGTTTATGCTGAACTACAGTATAATGTCACTACTTGTATAGAGCTGCAAAGATCTCCAGGGTTGTGTCAAGTTAGATGCTTTTACTTCAGATCAGTTCAAATTCAAATTCAGTAACACTGGACCTAATAGAATGGGGCGGCCTAAAACGGCTTATCGTTGGGGAAATACGGTAATGTTTTTATTTGCAGTATTGAAATTCTGATTCAATATCATAATTCCCTAATTATATCACATACTTACGTGTATCATGTATCATGATATTCAGGCCTGATGTCGGGGGAGTGCCACCTTTTAATCACCATGCATTGTAAATGCTGTTTGCCATGTGCCCCCAGTGTGACAGGGCACATGGGACGTTTGTAAGCATGTGTTACTTAGTCGCATTTTAGGGATGTTTTCAGAAGACAAATCACCAGATGGTTTGCTGTAAATGTGGTTCTCCTGTTGATTCCCTCTTAAATGTGTGACTCCTTTGGAGGTGAACGTGTGGCTCCTTGCGACAGATGTTACCTCATACTTTTCTTAGCTATTAATTATTATTTATTTATTAATTTAGTCATTGATTCTTTAATTCATTTATATTTATTACTACCATATACATGTGCTGCTCCACTCCTGGATTTTCTAGTGTCTCACTCAAGATGCAGTCTCTAGCCCCAGGCCTGATGATAAGTTCTTTCTTATTTAACGTATTAAATAAAAGCTGTTTTGATCTTGACATTTCATTATTTTCAACAAAATAACTGAAAGAGCTGTTCATAAAAAGTATAACCTTGAAAGAATTGCTAAAGCCCACCTATTTTATCTATTTGTTGTAATTTCAGCACTCATCTACACTCAGACATTAATGGGTTGGGCTGAAAGGCCTTTTGTGGTCCAGTTTGTGAAGAAAAAATCATTATCTTCTGTCTTTCCCCCATAAAATCTACTTTCTGTTTATTTTTGAGGTTGAACTAAGCACATTCCTTTTTCAGTGGGGTTTATTGAAGGTACCTTAACTCTGGTTCCAGAGAGTCAATGTCCAAATTAAACAATTTCCCACTGGAACAATAAGGTTTAACACTTTAGTAGTTCTCCTTCTCAAATATTAAACTGGCAATGAACAGGTTCTTGGCTATCACCAAACGTCAGCTCTCCAGAACCAGTGCTGCGGACTCCTGGTTCATGGAAAAAAAATTAAAAATAATTAAAAAATAATAATTAAAAAAAATAAAATAATAATATATATATATATATGATGTAAATGTGTATATTTTTTGCATAATTCTTTGATTATTGATATGAAGAATGATGTTCAGAAGTATGAAACAAGAATAGAATTTCACTCCTAAACCAGTGGGACTCTTGCATCCTCCTCAGGACAGGATGCACATAAAATTTCCAATTTTCCTCTGTGTATAAGAATAAGCAGTAGCTCATCATCACTCAAAATCTCTAGTGTCACATGACTAATTTTGTGGAACGTTGGCCAAGAAAATATTTGTTGAGCTCAATTCATCAACAATTTTTTTTAATGTCCATCACAATGTACGTGAAAAGACCTTAACAGTAAAAGTTCTGACGTTTAGCAAAGAATACCAGGCCAAACGTTCGATGAGAGGTTTAAGCAAAGCGTCATGATGACAAGATCAGATCTGCTGGGTCTGACACTCCAGGTTCATATCTACATCAATAATAGATGTTGTTTTCTTTGTGGTGGAGTATAAATTATTAGCCATACTTATCATTAGAGGAGAATTATGCAATAGCTCCCAGTATCTTTCCAAAGATATATTTGCAGAAGTTGCTACTGTATTATGGCCCACTTTTCAGACCTCTGAAGTTGGGCTGTCATGCAGATCGGTCGTTCTGGCCACCTCTGAGAATGGCTGGTAGCGAACGCCGTTCCTTTCTTTTCTTCACCCCTGTCGCTGGGCCCCCATGTCTGCTGCCAAGTTGATATTTCAGCTTCTGTTAGGTGACATTTGGCTGAGGTGTCTGGGCGAGGCGGCGGCGGGCAGGCGGGCAAGCGAAACGGAGGGAGAGGAAGATCTGTCATCTCTGCGCTTATCACAAGGCCGTACGCATCTCTCAGTGCCTCTTTTTTTAAGCTGCAGAGCGCATATTAACCGTAATGGTGTGACACGCAGGCATATAGCACCAGGGGGTGGTGTGGGGGTGGCTTCCAGAAAGGCAGTGGGAAAAATGCAACTTCAGCCACAAAATCACTTTGACAAAAGGAGGGAAAGCTTGACTGTCAGGGTAACAGGTTTGGACTGTTGGCAGGTTGTTGGGAGCTAAAGGTGCAGCCAATCCTGAGTCACAGTTTGCTGAAGGAGCCACATCAGTTCTCACACTATATACTCTACTGTATAGGAGCTATACTAGGGGAGTGATGATTCACAATGCTCGAGTATTAATATTATCCCAAATCTCAATAATGCCCTAATGGAAATTAGAATGGTATCCATGTCCGTAGCCTACTGTTGAATGGGGCAGTTTTAGTCTAGTTTTAGGCTGCTCCACTTGTGGATAGGTCACATTCCATTGTTTGATGGGGTGCATTCACTTTCATTGAAAGCTGAGTCATGCATCAATTGACACTGAATGTGCAGATTGAGGATTACACTGTTATTCCACCATTTTTTCTACCTTTAATCAGTATAAACTGGTTTATTTTACTTCTCAACACAAATATCTTTATAGTTAAAGTGAATGGAACTTAGGTCATGATGTCGACCACACAAATAGTCATTTTCTTCACTATCCAAACCCACCATCTCTTCTGAGTGTTTATATGAAATGTAGATGGTGGGGACTATTCTGCACAACATACACTCTACTAAAAATGCATAACGTTAGGCACATTTTAGGCCAAGGTTTTGTTAAATCTCTGGAAAACAATGTCTCAGGCATAAGGCAGGCAATTCCTTGTAAGAATTCTTGTAATGGAGCTTCAGACGACTAGTTCCATTCACTACTAGTACAACTGTGAACAATTCCGTACGTTTCTCGAGAGTGGAACATTTCAGACTGAATGACTCTGCATACATTTTGACTTCCCGTCTTTGAGACGCCATAATGACCAGAATGCAGCCACCATCCCCACCATGTAGGTTGTGCTGTATTTGCACATACCATATATTGCATGAGTTCAAAATTAATGTGAAATCTCAAGGGGTTGTTTAAGATTTATTTAAGTTTAACCACACTATGCACATGTGGTAACACATTTTGTCTTAAAGCCTTTAGGATTAAAGGGAAATATTGAGACTGTTAGAGCCAACCTTACCATAACACAGTTCCTAAATCTAATGTAATGCCAGTGTTTCCCTACTTAAGTCCCTCCACTTTGCGTAGTACTGGCTTTTCTTTGATCTAACAAAACTAAGTCATATTATTAGCTAATTATCAGCTCCTTCCTGAGCGGAATCAGGTGGGAAAACGCAGTGTGCAGAGCTGGGGGCCTGCAGATTGAAGCAAGGTTGTGTTGCCCGTGTAAGAGACTGTGTTTCTGGTTACCAAATAGAGAAGGTGCGCCTTGTGTTAATGTTCTGTTAAGT
>JBBIGC010079981.1:0-10440 GCA_037576955.1 Lepidarchus adonis
TTGTAAAGCTGCTTTGTGACAACTTCTGTTGTAAAAAGCGCTATATAAATAAAACTGAATTGAATTGAATTGAACCAGGGGACAGAGCTTGTTTAGGGATTTCTAAGGGTGATGGCATGAGGAAAGAAAGCGCTCGTGTCTGGCTGTCTTTTTTGACAAGGTTTTACTGTGGCGGTTGGAGTTGTAGAAGGTTGTGTCCAGGATGTGCAACATTTTCCACAGCTTCCACAAACTTTATACTGTCTGATATTTAATTGATTGAGTTGAATATATGACATTAAAATTATCTTTTTATATTTTCTTTTGACTGCATAACCATGCCATATGGTACAGATGATGATGGTGATTATTATGTGTCTTCTCCCATTCATCCCCTGCTCTTGTGCTATTACTTTTATAAGGAAAAGATTAAATATTTTTTACTTTCAGCTTTGTGCCTGTAAAACAGCTTTTTTATAACATCTATACTTTTTGAATAAGAGCAGTTTAAGTTTTTAGTGACTTTTAAAATCTGGAACTTTCTCCATTTATTTTAATAGGGAGACATTTTGTCCAGCTAGAGTGTGTGACATCACTCCACTCTAGCTTTTGCCCTCAGTTTTTTTAATCAACTTTTTCATGTGTTTGCTTGTCTCCTTCAGTCAGTTTTTATCTTTCATTGACAAATTGTACATCAAAACAGAGAAAAACTTGTCCTGTGTTGACACATAAGATTTTTATAAAGTTAGAACTTATTGTTTTTTAACTGTGTGGCAAGATGTAGAGACTGCACTCCCCAAACCTCCTATTAAATCCACTGTTTGTGAGTTTAAAAATGCACCTCCAAACCACAACGGAGCTATATTTTTACATCACTGCGAAACGCTCATTTTTTGAATTTTCATTACAAAAATACATGAACACGTAGGGGAACTTCTCCTCTTTCTGCCAAAATAATTTTCAAAGTGATCGAATCTATAATTTTTAAACAGCGACGACCAACTGTCATTAACGCTTCTGTGTGATTTTCAATGGAGTTTTGACAGTTGGTCTGTGTGCTATCTGGGCAGCTGGCATCATTTAAACTCCTGCTCTCTGATTGGCTACAGCACCCTAGAAACGGCCCAGAGACCAGCTCTATTATAAGTCTCTGATTGGCTTGAGCACACTAGGTAGTGCATAGAGGCTGTGTGTGTGGGGGGGGGGGACTAGTTGGTATGAGTGTATCAGACACAGTGTTGTAGTTTTTGCACATATTAGTGCTCCTGCTGGGATGAAAGTAGTCCTCTGGCGAAAGCAGTGGTCCTGTGGTCAGAACATGTCTTCTGCTGATGGGCTAGAGGATGACTAAGACACACAAAAAAATGAAATGTAATCTGTAGCAGAATACCTACAAAGTGTATCAACAAGGTTGGTGTCATGGTGGCCAATATGTGTACACAGCAACACTGCTGTGCCTGGTACGTCTGATCCTATACAACACACGTTGACATGACACAAGCCTTTATATAACACCCATTCTGAGAATGGGCCACCACCCAAATCTGGTCAGTAGCTGTCTCATGTAAGGATACGACAGAGGGAGGCTGGTGAATAATGCAGCAATAGATTGCCTACAGTAAGTGATACCTTAAAGTGCACCTACACTAACCTCCTTAGAGTCTAACTAAATATGAAATAAACTGTAACAGAAAAATCATTCTGCTCAACATAGTAAGAGAACACTCATTGAAGTATTTTTTAGTCTTTGGTTGTAGATTTCCCTCTTCAGTACACTACAAGTGTTTTGTAGACTGAAAAGCAATTGCAAAACATGATTTTGTGCTGTCTAATCATTTTTTGGGGCATGAGGTGTGTGTGTGGGGGGGTGGGGGTGTGTTTGGTGTTGTTGATACTGTGGTGGTCTTTGTTGATTTGTGACAGGCTGCCACATATAAATAATTGTATAGGAAAAACTGAAATATGATTAAACTAAACTAAACATTTTTGAGAAACATTTGAATCACTATATGTATTGAATATTTTATGTAATTGTTATTGATGAGTTTCTTGATGGTGCTGGAAGTTCCACATTTTGCTGTGTAACTGAATAAAAGTCTGTTTTTCCATTTGTGTTAACACTCCCTGTACAAGTACTGAAAATAGTGTCATTTCAAAATTATGGGAAACAAATTTCAACAAATATGTATCTTAAAAAGATGACTAAAATGATTAAATTGAAATAATTATCACCCACCCACCTCCAGCTCAAGCATCACTGCAAAAGTTAACTGTTACCCATCTGTGAAACAACCATATTAGTTTAATGAATCCTCTTAAGAAAAACGTCAGTCTCAGGTGACTTTTTGTCTTACAGGGTGCAAAGAGGAAAAACAAACTTCCAAAGACAACTGAAAACTCTGTGCGTTTCTTGCCACAACTTCCAAAGGTAAGACCTTTTTGACGTTCTCCAGGATTCACATTGACCTTTTCTCATAAAAACTGCTTGTGTCTTCAGGAAAAGCCTCAGTGGCAAGACGCAACCCCTACTTTCACCTTGCATGCGCCAGCCAAAGAAGAAACCTGTGGTAATGAAGTGTCTACTAGGATTTCCAGTAAGAGACATTATATGTTTTGATCCTAGCATTACCAGTTTACATAAAAAATAAGAAAAATCAGATTTTGTTTTTACTCATTTAAATTTAGATTTAAATCTAATGAGTAGATTTAAAGTTATTTTAAGTTTAATGAAAAATAATATTAGGCTAGAAATGGTTTACTTTGTTATAAATCTACAGGTAGAGATTCAAGTGCATTAATTTTAGAATATTACATTTAATTATGTTCAGTTATGTACATTATGTTCAATATCTACTCAAAGTTCATTCAGAATAAAATGATTGTTTGCTAAAATGTTTGCATATGTAAATTGTTAAGGTGTAGATTACAGTCTTATGCAAAGTTTGTCCATCCCTTAATAAATAACAGATTCTGGTGATTTTGTAATTGAAAAGATGTTAACACGGTCTCTCTAGAACATGGAAAAAATGCACAATATTTGCAGCAAACATTGATGCATTGGTACTTTTTATGTATTGAACTAAAATAAAAACATTGTAATGACACTGTGCAAAAGATTAGGCCCCAGAAGAGTTCCAAAGTCTCAGATTCTTTTTACAAGGTTTCAGACCTTAATCAGCTAAATAAATCTGAATACATGGCAATAGATGTCATTAGTAAATGTCAGCTGGTGCCAAATTCATTGCATTTTGGAAACAAGTTGAAACAAGACAGATAAAGTTAAAATAGAATTCTCTGGCCACAATCAGCAAAGGCATGTTTGGAGAAAAAAGGAGCAGCATTTCATGAAAAGAACACCTTGCCAATCATTAAGCATGTGGGTGGATCTATCATGCTTTGGGGCTGTGTTGCAGCCAGTGGCACAGGAAACATGGCACAGGTGGAGGGAAGAATGGATTCCACTAAATACCAGCATATTCTGGAAGCAAACATCACACCATCTGTGAAAAAGCTAAAGCTAAAAAGAGGATGAGCTTCTACAACAGGACAATGATCCTAATGATCCTAAACCTAAACCTCGAAATCCACCATGGACGACCTCAAGAGATACACACTGACGGTTTTGGAATGGCCATCACAGATCCCTGATTTAAACATCATTAAAAAAATTTGTGGGTAGATCTTAAAGGAGCTGTGCATGCAAGATGACCAACGAATATTACAGAACTAGATGTCTTTTGCAAGGAAGAATGGAAGAAAATCCCAAGTACAAGAACTGAAAGACTTTTAGCTCTGAAAAGCGCTTGTAAGCTGTGAAATCTGCCAGAGGAGGTGTTACTAAGTACTGATTATGTAGGGTGCCCAAACTTTTGCACAGTGCCATAATAGTGTTTTTGTTTATTTTTTTGTTCAATTTATTGCATAAAACGTAACTATGTATCAATGTTTGTTGATTATATTGTGTATTTTTTATATTTCCTAGAGAGACTGTGTCAACATAGTTTCAATGACAAAAACACCAGAATCTGTTATCAAGTTGTGCCCAAACTTTTGGATAAGAATGTAAGTCATTCTGAGTGGTTGAATGTGAAATGCTCAGTTGTAGAGAGACATAACAGAAGTGTTAGCCAGAAACGAATGTCATTGTGTAATGTATATGAGGAGTCAAGTAATATGAGCTGCTTCTCTCGCAAAGCTGAAATGAAACCTACTCCACTGGATTATAATACACATCCTGATACATGAGGCATCATTTTACAATAGTCTTTAGACGGTTTGGCCTCAAATATACACTGCCTGTCCAAAAAAAATCACCACCTGGACTTAACCAAACAGATAGGATAATTTGATTGGATAATTACTTGGATTGGATAATTAATGCATGGATGATTTTGTTTCAGCTGGCACCACATTATTTTCTCTAACTAATGCAGTGAGTAGCTTCTTATTACTTAAACAACCATGTCAGAACACACATCCTGTGGTTGTGGAAAAGATGCTAATCTGTTTCAAAAATTATTGGCATGCACCTATTCCTGAAACTAGTAAAATTATGTTAAGAACTGTCCAACACAGTATTAAAATGGGAAAGATAGTGGGGAACCATCATCTTTGTGCAAGAAATGTAATCAGAAAAAAATCCTGAATGACTTTCATTGGCGATCACCTAAATGTTTTATGAAATCAAATAGTAAAAAAACAACAGCAGAGTTTACAGCTATGTTCAATAGTGAAATGTAAGAGCATTTCCACATGCTAAATGTGATTGAACTAAACTGCTGTGGAGCCTTAAGAAAACCAATAATCAGTGAGGCTAATCACAAATAAAAGGCTTCAACTTGCTAGGAAGCATAAAGATTGGACTAAGAGCATTGGAAGAAGGTCATGTCCTCATGAACTCCAATCTGATGAGTCCAGATTAACCATGTTCCACAGTGATGGGTGCATCATGGTAAGAAGAGAAGTGCAGGAAGTGATGCACCCATCATGGAAAGTACCTACTGTACAAACCTGTGGGGGCAGTGCTATGATGTGGGGTTGCTGTAGTTGGTCAGGTCCAGGTTCAGCAACGTTGAGGTCAGCTGACTACCTGAATATACTGAATGACCAGGTTATTCCATCAGTTAATTTCTTCTTTCCTGATGGCACAGGCATATTAAAAGATGACGATGACAGGATTCATCAGGTTCAATTCGTGAAAGAGTGGTTCAGGGAGCACAATTTTCACATGAATATTTATTTATTTTTAACCATTAAGGTTAAGATCTGACTCCCCCATCATCTCTACAAGATCTTGGTGAAAATTTATGCAACTCTGAATGGAAATTAATGTTGTGACATTGCAGAAGCTGATCGAAATGAAGCCATTGTGAACGTGTGTCATAATCAAAGCTAAAGACGGTCCAACAAAATATTAGTGTGTGACTTTTTTTGATGTTCAATGTATTTTTCTAAATGTGTTTGATGGAGTGTTGTAAGGCAAAATAATACTTAAAGAAAAATAATGATACTTTATCTTATATTACATTATTTGCATTGTTTGTTGTATATTGCAAAGTTACTGTTTATGTTCCTTCATGTCCCACAGCTGGAAGAGGTGTAAGGCATGGCCAAAGTTCTGGCAGGGGCCTGGAGGGTCCCATTAGCAAAGGTGCCACTACTTCAGCTCATTTCCCCACACATGACAGAAGCGTCAAGTCCAAGAAAGCTAGAGAAATTCGCAGTGCTCTTGTCAAGACCATCATGTGGGTGATGTTTTCCTGAATGTCTGTCAAAAAGATACCTCTCATGACTCTGCACTAATTATGGCTTATTATTCATTATATCGCTGAACTTATTATTGTAGGCAGCAGGAGTCTCCCACTGGTAAGATTGTCTTAGGTGACAGCTCACCACCCAGCTCGCCCACTCCCACCAGTAAGGACATTTTGGTAAGGAACTGTCACCTCTTGCTCTCCAACTCTGTAATTCTGTGCGATATTGACATTTTTTGACAATTTCTCCAAATCTGTCATTGAAAAGGCAAATACACAACTAATTACTGAAAGCTAAAAATACTGAATGACATTTGCAAACTTTTTGCAAAAGACAATATGCACCACTGGTCAAAAGTAAGTGAGTGTGTTGTTTGATATTAAATTGTACATTTCATGTACATTTGTAAGAAAAAAATACCACTTAACTTTGAAAATATCTAATACATCAGTTGTGTTTATCTTCATCACTCAGCTTTGTGTCCATTAAGGAAGTTTGAATGCTGTCATTGAAAAGGGGAGAAAACTGAAAACTGTGATACTTTGGCTTTATTCGCAAAGTAATTCCTTCAGTTTTTGCATCTAGATCTAAACTAATTTCTACGTAATTTTACTACACACCCTCAAACAAAAACATGCTAATTTCTTAAAAGCAAACATGTTGAAAATGCCAATACATCTGATTGTCATGGTAACCTTTAATGTCTTCAACAAATACTTGAAGGTTTTTGTGTGGTATTTTCCAGAGATATTACTACTACATTCAAAATGGGATTGACACAGAAGACATAGCACCCATGGAAGACTCCTGGCTAGAGAACATGCTGCGCTTGGTGCCGACCCATCTGAAGAGGCTAACAGGAACCATTAAAGTTCTCTCAGATGAGATTAGGGAGGACTATCTGCTCAGTGCTAAGAAAGCCATAGGTACAAGGATGGTATTGTCTTATTAAGACCGAATCTGGTGGTTTCTAATCAAACTTTCTCAAACTGTTATTAGAGTAATAGGTAGAACAAAACAAATTTAACCAACTTTTATTATAAACCAAAGAAACTCTTTACTCTTACAGCTTTGGTATCTAAAGTTTTCTTGTTAATTTTTGCAGTGGAGCACAATTGCTAATTTATAAATTGTGGCCAAATCATAATGCACTTTTTAAATATAAAAAATTCTATGAGTTGTTAGATGGGCTCAGATTTCAAACTATTAAAAATAAGTCTGTGCAAGTGTGACATTTAAGCAAGCTGTTTTCAATTATTTCATCAAATGATTTTTCAATAAACCATTGCTCTAATAATAGGTCAACTAATTATTATTGCTGGGCACTGTCAAATGTTCTAGTTGTTACCAACAGAAAATTTCTTGAGTCTACAGTGGTGATTCTACTTTTCAATTGTTTATTCTTTATTGTTTATGCTGAAAGGAACCTTGGTCCTTTGCTTTCTTTGCAGTTGATTTTGCGCTAAAGGACCCAAGAGAGAATAAAGAAAAGAAGGCCATAGGTTTATCCCCTCACAGAGAAGAGTAAGTCTAGCCAAATTCTAATTCAGACCATTTCTTTTCTTTGATAGAGATATGAATCACAACCCTTTTTAATTGGAGGCAGTCTGCAACTGCCTGAAGTCTGTACAAAATGATGGATATCTCTCCTGGTGATGTTCTGCCATGCATGTAATGCAAATGATCTGTTTCTGGACCTTTTGTCCTGTTTTTTGCTTCTGAGGTAAGGCCATTGACTTCAGCAGCCAATAACATTACACTAAAAAACTTAATTGAGGTTTACAATGTAAATCACTACCCATGTGGGGCCATTTGGTTGAGATGTTTCTCTTCATTTAGTCATATCTTATGCAGTGGTGGCCTAGTGGTTAGGACTTTGCCCCTGAAATCCAAAGGTTGCAGGTTCAAGTCCCAGCCTGGGCACCACTGAGGAACCCTTGAGTAAAGTACCGTCCCCACTTCACTGCTCCCCAGGTGCTGTTGATAGCTGCCTGCTGCTCCATGTGTGATGGGTTAAGTGCAGAGGACAAATTTTGTTGTGGTGCGGTGGTGTGTTCACAATGATCGGAAATCATGAATCGATAATATACGATAATACACGAGCTCTGAATTCTGCAGCAGGGGTGTCCGGTCTTAGAAGGCCGGCATTTAGCCCAGTTTGCTAGTTTTCCTTTTCAAACACGCTCAGTAAATCTGTCAATTAACAGGTAAGTTGAACCAGATTTGTCTGAGCAGGGAAATCACCAAACTGTGCAGGACACTGGTCATCCAGGACTGGAGTTCGACACCCCTGTCCTTTAGGCTTTTATGTTTTTAATCCAACATAGTTCTTATCAGTCATCTATGACACTACAGCATGACATAACACTGCCAAGCAATCAATATACTTCTACAGTCTTGAATTCATTCTTTTAGATTGGAGGTTGTGCCAAAGCCATGGAGGGAGTCTTTTCTTCAAGCTAAGAAGAAGATAAGAGACCAGCTTCACTCCATCAACCCCACCATGCTGTCTGTGTCTGACCTGTGGCATGTGTCTTACAAGTGAGTGCCCTTTAACATTAAGGCAGTCCATTATGTTATCTATGTTCACATTAGATCATAGCTCCTTCAGAATGTAGAATGTAGTTGACAAAGATGCAAAGAATTTCATACATTTCAAAAGGAATTAGAAAATCTCTAAACTCCTACAGCACATACATTAAGCTGAAAGCAAGACAACATTCTCTTAGTAGTTCATAGTTCTGATTGTACAGTCAATCACACAACTACTCTTTTCTGTATTTGCTTTCAACGTCTTCCACTCCTGGAGGAACTTGCGGCTTATTGATGTGAAGGAATTCCACACTAGACACGAGGCTATGGAGCTCTCCGTTTTCCAGCAATGGGTCAGGAAACATATTGGAGATGCCATAGACATCCTACTGAATAAGTATGCATGCAATTAATTCACTACATTAACTTGTTTTTTTTTTTTAAATGTCCTTTTACTGTGACCTTATTTATTAATTATGATTGATGAAAATGAAATAAATAGGTGGTATCCTGCGGTGCGTCACATCAACTACCTGGGGAGCAAATGCAAACTGGTCCCCAGCTATACTAATACAGCCAGACATCAGTCCTTCTTCAACTGTGCAGCTGTGCTCATGACTTCCCATCTCCAGAGTCTGGCTCTGGAGTCTATGCAAGACTATACACGGTTGCTAGCTCAGCACCCAGTAAGCCATTGAATATGACTGCCTTCTAAAACATTTTTAAAACAAACTGGCTTCATAATTTATTTTTACTGTTGTGTTTTACTTCCATAACAGTTTGTGCATGAAAATAATCCACATACTCTCTTCCTAAAGAATTCTGTGAGAGTCTATGAGCATCCAGGCTTTGTTCTGCGTTTGATTCTTGAGAAGAACAAAATCAAGTTTGAACCTGAATTCCAAGAATATGAGGCCGTCTTCTTAGATAACTATGATGAAATGCTGAAATCCATCAAGCTGATTCCTCGAGTTGAGACGAAGCTTTACTCAAATGAGGTAACAAGCTGTTTTTTCTTGTCTTTTGTCAATACACACCATAAACCCATGGAAACTTGTAAGTAAATGCATGCTTTGGAGAAAACAAAACGTGTTTAATTACTGAACATGAAATGTAGAACATGCAAGAACGTACAAGGCATAATCAAAACAAACACTACATATGACAAGAATAACTCAACTAGAACAAACACAAGAGGGCTTTAAATACCATGACAAACACCTGGAGGTGGGCAGAGACAGAACTAAAACACATGACACAGGACTCAGGGATGATACATGACATACTAGGACTATGACATGACATATATAATAATATAATAATAATAATAATAATAATAATAATAATAATAATAATAATATATTTAACTTTTAAAGCACTTTACATGAAAATCTCAAAGTGCTTCACAAAAGAGAAGTTATAGAACAGACAAAAGCAATGTTAAAACAGACAAAAGCAAATTTTAAAACAGACAAACTCAAAATGCTTTTGGCCAAAGGATGAAGAACGGTAAAGTTCACTCCTGGTTTTCCGTCTCGCCTGGGCTGCTGCCGAGCTGTGTTTATAGTCTCCATAATGATGCTGCTCGGATGAGATGATCGATCTGCTGTCCACACGTTTGGAATGGAGCTCCCGGAGAAGGTGTAGACAGACCTTCAAGCAGATGCCCTATAGACATAGTGGGGTCGACGGAGGAGTCCAAGTTGTTGAATGACCTCGATGTGTAATGGGAGGTTGTGGTGGTTGAGCTGTAGCAGCTGCGATGTTGAGTACAGGAGCATGTTGCTGAGCAGGGATGTGGTCCCAGTGCAAAAGCAGTTCACTGTATCTTCTGCACACCCGTGATGTCAACGCCAGCCCCAACCGAGCACCAAAGGGGGGGAGCAGGCAACAGACAGACCCAGGCCCAGACGGCAGTAAGCGCAGGTTACGCAGAGTAGGCCCCGTAGGCTCCAGGCCCAGGCAGCAGCAGTACGAGGCAGCCCGTAGGACCGCGGGGATTATTAGCAGAATTGGTGCAGTCGATGCAGTCTAAAAAACGTCCCACAGGTAGGATAATTCCCAAAACAGCAATGCTGGGTGCAGTAGAGTATTGTAGTTTAAAAAGACTAACCTGTACTTAGTGTGCTCCCTAAAGACTAGGTTACACACAAGCATGAGCAATGTGGGCGAGGC
>JBBIGC010080001.1:0-10440 GCA_037576955.1 Lepidarchus adonis
TTTATACATTTTATACTTGTAATAGTGGGTGTAGCTTAATCACACACACACACACACACACACACACACACACACCCACACACACACACACACACACACTGGAATAGAGGCACATATTTTTTCTTAAAAAAAAATATATAAAAAATTTATGTTTAATTAATGTAATAATAATAATAATCAATTCTTGATTGCTTACACACTTTTTCTATCCCTCCCTCCAATGTTATAATGCCTTTGCAGATGTGATGTATGGAGGCCTAGATGAATCTAGAAAGAAAAGGTAACACTGTCTTTGTCTCTTCATGTTTCAGACCACAGTGAAGTTATACCCATTCCAGATCCACAGCATCGCCCTTTCAGCCTTCGCCTCCATCATGGGACCATTTGGAGGATTCTTTGCTAGTGGATTTAAGAGGGCCTTCAAGATTAAGGTTTAACATTTTTTGGTTTATGTGTCTTTTTCCATGTCCGACATATCTCCACTTCCTCCAACCATAAGCACAGATATTTTCATCATTTTCATCTTTTCATTTTCATCAGATGTGACCGCGCACTGTGTATTAACCCATGTATTGGGTAATATATGGAGGAGATACTTGTCTGAGCCTGGATTTACATTTTTAATATCTTGTCCATCTCTCTCTCTCTCTCTCTCTCTCTCTCTCTCTCTCTCTGTCTCTGTCTCTGTCTCATGTTGTCCCTCAGTCTCTCAGTCTCAGTTCATCTTGTTTTGTTAATTAATTTTTATATTGTTGTTGTGGCAAAAACGTAACTGATAATGGCTTAGTGGCACAGGGCCGCACCGGTAGCCCTATTGCCTCATAGCCAGAAGGTCCCTGGGTTGAAGCCCCGGGTTGAGCACAGGTCCTGTTGGGTTTTTCTGTGTGCATTGTACGAGCTCTTTCCCGATGTTAGCGTGGGATTCCTTTGAGGGCTGCAGTTTCCTCCCACTGTCCAAACACATGCCTATTGCTATTCTAAATTATCCATAGGGGTGGGGGGGAATGGGGGTACATCCCGGACAAAATGCCTTGTGCCAAATGTCAGAGGACTGTCTGGGATTGGCTCTAGCTTCCCCGCAACTTGCATTGGATAAGCGTTTTGGACAATGAATGAATGAATGGTTGAAAGTGTTGCTGAGAATTCATTCATTACACAATGCCTTTCTGTATGATGCATTCACACTAATATTATTTCACATAAAGTTAATTAAAGAAGCATCGTAGCTAATTCTCCTCTCCCTGCTGCAGGACTTTGCGAACACTATTCCTGGTCACGGAGGAATTATGGACCGGTTCGACTGCCAGTACCTCATGGCCACTTTTGTTAATGTTTACATTGCCAGCTTCATCAGGTGAGGACTTTTATTTTTCAGTTCAGGTGCTTTAGATTCAGGGTCTGTCCGTTTTTTTTCTGAGAAAGTAATCCAAATGTGGGTGGGCTTTCCAGAGAAAGTAATTACTGCCTAAGGGTGGGTATTCCACAGAAAATATCTAGATCACCAATCAGCAGTTTGTCTTTTGGGCTCTAATGTTTGAGTCAAGAGCTAAAAAGACGAAGTTGTCAGTGTCCACATCTACTAGTAGAGGTCCCGTCACCAAACTTGTTTTCAAAGCTTGTATTCGAGAGAGTAATTACTAATTTAGTTAAAGCATTAATAGCACAGGTAGAATGTTTGTGGAAGAGCGGTTTTCCCACTTTCTTGTTCTTTCTTTCACTCTCTTTTCCCTTTCTCTCTCTCTCTTCAGGGGACCGAACCCCACTAAAGTGATCCAGCAGTTGCTCGCCCTGCGGCCAGACCAGCAGCTCCACATTTACAACTCTCTGAAGGCCCATCTCACTGAGAGAGGCCTGCTCACAGTCCTGGAGGAGGCAGCATAGACCCTGGCAGCTGTGCCAGGAGAGGGCACCCTGGGTGATGTGAGGGGTGGGGCACATGACGCAGGTGGAGGTGGGAGCAGTGTAGGATCAGGAGAAGAAAACGAGAAAACAAAACTAAAGCCTTGGGTCATTCCATTTTGTGTGTGTGTGTGTGTGTGTGTGTGTGTGTGTGTGTGTTACATGTATATATGTTAGAGCATTTGGTCAGTGGTTGTTTGTTAGTTTTTCTGCTAATATACTGTGTTGTTTCTTTTATGCCAGATAAGAATATTATATTATACACAGAGTGAAG
Organism: Lepidarchus adonis; assembly: GCA_037576955.1. Classification (NCBI taxonomy): domain Eukaryota; kingdom Metazoa; phylum Chordata; class Actinopteri; order Characiformes; family Lepidarchidae; genus Lepidarchus; species Lepidarchus adonis. The sequence continues at coordinate 2,174 of JBBIGC010080001.1, forward strand.
ACAAAGCAAATGTTTTTGCAGTTATTTAATTGTAAGTCCATCTGAACATTGCCACATGTATACAGTCTATTCTATACCTGTAATATTTTAAGATGAAATATATATTGTATTTAGGGTACAGATACTGTATTTTATTTTGTTTTTAATGCACTGCTTCTCACACTGTTTTGACCTTGTGCTTCGTTTTATGACACTTCTGCCATTACTTTCAACAGTCGAGGGTGGTTTCCCTTCGGTTTTGTTCATAGTTAACGCTGTAGATTTGTTTGCTTTTGTTTCTGATGGGACTTGAACATTACAACAACCAAATACTGTTATATTGCTAATCTAGATGTGTTGTTTTTGTAACTTAATTTTAAAGTGTAAGACTGAACATTGGGAGAAAAGTACAAAGGTGATTGTAATCAGTGCCATTTCAACTGACTGCATTTTCAATGGCAGTTTGCTATGGAACAATGGAGATTCCTTGTGTTTTTCTATTGGTTTTACATTGTTTACTGGTCGCTGTTTCAGGGCTGAGAAGCCAGATGGAGCTGCTTTCTTTTGTAGCAACTGTAGCTAGGTTGGTTAAGCCTCTGCAGAAATCACACTCAATACATTCAAGAACCTGTCATGCAAAGCTATTTCTGCTTTTTTCTGGACCATTATGGTGTATTTAGAGCCGTAACAGAAATCAAAAATCCAGAAATGGAAACAGATAGTCGTGAATTACATGCAGTAAACGTACAGATTTTGTGTTTAGCTCGTGATGAAATCCAGCATCCTTAACAATAAGGATTAACAAAGCTGTTTGTGTTTTTAGTTTATTATTACATTTTGATATTCCTCCAAGATTCTCACATTTTTCACCCTTTATCTGCCATTGTTTAAATTGCAAAAAAAAATAGACTCAAATTTCTCCATTTGTCTTCTTTGTTCCTAGTAAAATTATTTTTAAGATCTTAGATTTCAACAGATTTGGTTTGTTTAAAACTATTGTAATATTTGAGAAGAAGAACCTCTAGATGGAGTCATTTTTGGGTTAAGTGCTAAAGTTTCTCATTCATTTTTGCCAACAAAAGAGGCATAGTAATATATCCGTACAGTAATATCAAGTATTGATTATTATTTAGTTTTTTCTCATTTTTAACTTGTATTCTATGTACTTTAAATATTGTCCATACTGATAACTGCTTGTGAAGTCCAGAAGTGGACTGTCTACTTTCCATTTAGAAAATGGTCAAATATTGTCGCCATTGTGGCATTTTCGATGTCCAACTTGGCAGCAGTTGCTACATTTGTAGGCAGAGTCTGGACGGGTCAGTTAAATAGCACAAGGTCATGTGATCTAGACTTTCCGTTCTTTAAAATGTGATATTGTCAGAGCGTTCAAGCAAGTGGTGTCACACTGAATGTCTGAATCTAATTCCAACCAGTTTGTTTTTTTTGTCATTCTCTTTGATTTTCTACTTCCATACTACTGTACCTATTTCTCTCAGAAGCAGTGGTCCTGACGGATGCTGTGTTAGCTTGCTGAGTGGAGACAATGGGAATAAGCCACAGTTAAAGTCAGCAGTGCAATAACAACTCCTAGAAAGCTGCAGTATGTGGTATCTAATTGTGTGTGTTAGTCTCTCGTCTGTGATTTGACTCGTCTTTTTTCACATACCCACCTTCCTTCTTTTTTCCCACCAACTTATTTCGGTCTGTGTCCATGGTTGCCATGTTTTGCCATTTCTTCTGTTGTATTAAGTGCCTGTGTTGTCTGTTTTATGTATCGCTCCACCGTGTATTATATATATATTTTATATTCCTCACCCATATGTTACTGAAGTCAATGGCATGTGCTCAACATTGGACATGTTTGGCTTCTGCCATCATCCAGATATTGGTCACAGTACTCAGCATTATAACACATGCTGATTGTTTTGGCAGCTAAGCCGTTACTCTATGTCCATAAGTTTGTAGACACCTGGTCCTCCAGCATGTCTTCGGAGTATTAAGAGTTTGTCCCCCTTTGCTAGATGTTGTGAGGATTTGATTGCACCCGTAAGAGCGTTGATGTGGACAGGTACTGATGTTGGATCTCAAATGCCATTTCAATTCACCTCAAAGGTCTAGAGCTCCATCACTCCAGAGGACTGCAGACTAAGACTGGGGTTTTTTCCCATCTAGTCCAACAGCCTGTTCAGCACAAACGACATCAGATGTGGGTGCACCTTAAATATTGAATTCAGTCTGTCTAAATACTTTTGGACATATAGTATGGCCTGTCTGGTGGACCAATGAACAGGGTGAAAGAAACCACTTTTCTCGTTCTAGCTTTAATAAACAGCCAGGTCTGTTTTCACAAAGCACGTTAAACGCTCTGTAAAACGCTCTACAGACTAGATGGAGGTTCTTCAGTGCAGTTCGTGAACGTGTCCTTACCTCTGCCAAACTACTGTCTGTACACACGATCCACTGCCAGACCACCAAATAAAAACTTCAGCTGTCTGTCTGAAACACAGCTCGACCTGTGTGTTCACTGCTCTGATTTGTCCAGTTTGTCATCATTTCATTTTCCATTTCCTTGTCCCTTGCATGTGGTGAAACGTTGCTCTTGCAGTTTGGTCTCATTAGTTTGGATCTTTATTGTAATTATTAGTAGAAAAGCCTTAGAGAGGAAGACCTCCAGTCTCATTTGTACATTTCTTTCATGAAAAACAAATCATGAATTACTTCTAGAGGTGCATTGATTGAATTTCTGGGCCCAATATAAACAATACCGAATTACTCCCGCCATTCGGTCACGTACCAATAACGCCCCAAATCTTCGTAAGTGATGTTTACATGGTAGATCCATTCATTTTCAGAGAAGCAATTTGAAGAATCACAGTACAATGTTGGTAGATGGTCATATATAGGGATGCACCAATGTTGGATCTGTGGGCCAATGTTGTTAGCTGGTATTTATTTGTCTGCAGATGCCAATGTAATTATTTTTGTGAAATTTTTGAAATTGGGACAATCCAGCAAACCGGATTAAAAAAAATAGATCTGCTATTCATTTCTGCAAGCTTAAAAACAAGATAAATGAGAAAAATTAATTTTTTTCAAGCCACTATGTGCTGATAGTGATATGATTCTCTAATTCATTGTTGTTCTTTACAGTAGAGACAGGAAGTACCACTATTTTTCCACCAGTGAGTGTTAACACTGATTTAAGTGAAGTTGAAGAAGGGGAAGGACGTTTGTTTTGAGGTAACATTTGTGTGTTCAGATTTTATAGAGTAACTTTAAGATCTTACAGTAGTAAAGAGTATATATAGATGTATATTTATTTCTATATTTAGGTAGAAATGGATTATGTTGTTGCTGTTCATAGTGTTGGCTGTTTCCTGTTGAGTCTACACAAGCAGTACAGTGTTGTTGAGCTTTACAGCTGACCAACCGACACAACACTGCATGGATTAGGCCTAGTGTTTGACTAAACTGCAGCCAAATCAAAGCTGGAATCCTTTTCAGATTAGACTTAGACTTCGTTTGGGTTTGAGAATCTAGCCCTGGAAGCCCAGACGTTTGTAGACACAATTTCCTTTCAAATTAAGGAGGGAGTTTGTTCCCCCTTGGCTTTAGTAAGAGTCTCTACCTTCCTGAGATGTCTGTCTAGATGCTGGCTGAATACTTTTGATCTGTATGTATTTATTTTTGCTCAGCTTTTTAGAAGGGCCTGTTCCAAACCATTCCTGTGACAATTTTAAGGCTTGTCATTTCATGTAACACCACTAGAGGGGGCTAAAGCATTGCTACTGTTATTTGTAGGGTTTTTACTGTCAGAGCTGGTTCCTTCTGAAGCTGAACATTTTGCATCTGTTGCTTTTAGAAACCTCACTAGAAGACCAGTTGCTCTGAAATGAAAGCCAATGAAAGGTGTCCAATGTTAACAAATAGGGCCTGCTAACGACACGTTAAACATGAAAACTTGAAAAATTAGGTAGAGAATGATGAATGGAGCCCAAACGATTGCAAAATCGCTCAGAAATCTGAACAACATGATGTTCTAATATGAAAAACATCCCATATGTAAATATATCTACAGTATAATAACTAAAATCTGTACTAGATTAAATTTGAGTTAATCCTAACTAAAGTACTATTGTCTATTTTTATAGGTTCAAATAAATGTTAAGTGATATAAAAATTGTGTATAAAGTACAATTTCTAATACACAGTTTTATGCTAACTTTTGAACATTCTTTTGCACAGGTTTCAGTTTATATATGGCTTTCATGATTGGTCAGTTAAGATCACCCACTGCATAATGGATGCGATCACACCTCTTGATGATTAGGGAATTATAAAGCCATGCTGAGTTTTTCCACAAGGGGGTGCTATTTAGACCCAAAATGTGAGTCACTGAGAGGGAGGAAACCCACACCAGCAGCATGTCACTCATTTGTGTGGCTCTGTAGCTGCAAACATGCATGTGAAGTAAAATTAAGTGATGATTAATTGCCAAAACAGTTGCTAAATTAATATAATCAATAGTGACTGTCCTTGTTTTACTGCACTGTTCCCGCCCAGTATGTTACATTCAGGAAATTGTTTTGCATTGTGCACTCGTTTACGCTCATTGAAATCTGACCATGTCCGAACTTTGCCCAAACATATTACTACGTTTTGAACAACAGTGTAACTGATTCTATTACTCAGGGCCATCACTACACCCGTTCTCCACCACCCACTCCATTGTCAGCAAAAATCTCCACCCTAAACCACTGTGGCCACTAGTTATTATTTGGCAATTCATCCATGTGCGCACCACCACCACCACGACCCTGGGGCAACAGAAATGAACGTCTGACTCCACCCGACCCTCCCCCTGCCGGTAATGATTAGTGACGTCCCTGATTTTGGTCAGATTTGTTTGCCTGATTGAAGGAATGTTAATAGCACAGTTGCTTTCCTCTGTTTGAGATTATTATTATTATCATTATTATTATTATTTAGTACTGTGGTCTGTGTCGTTCTTGGTGAAGCGGTTGTGTCTGTACAGTGCCATGTCTGTTTGTACAGCCAATAAAAAAGAGAAATGTTGGACCTGAACATGCTTCAGTGTTTCTTCCTTCCTAGGTTTTGAACTTCCTGTTTTTTTCTGTTTTTAGCAGGAGTGTCACTGCCTCGCATTCGGTTTGGTTCTGCGTTCTTTATATTCACATTTAGCTTGTGGGGTAAGGAAGGCGTGGAATTCGCAGTACTGTACAGTAATAACTGCTGTATTTAAAGGGCCCATATCATAGGTTCCTTCTTGCATAAATATTTGTGTGTTTATCTACCAAAACCAGCCATTTTCCAACCCTGTTATGCCTTTTAAATTGAATAGGCTTATGGCTACTTTATGTAAATGAGCTTTGTTGTGATTGGCCATCCTTTATAGTGCCTCAGTCCAGACTAATAATGTTCCCACGTTGCCTCAGAGAGAATGAATGAAGCTATACCATCATACACAGAGTACCTTATTGGTTTTTGTGACGTCATAAAAGCTGCCAGTTCTGCTGATTGGCTGCTTAGGCTCCATATATGGTCCTGTAGGTGAATGGTATGTTTAGAAACTTTGTGTACACCAAGCAGTTTAGTACGAAATTCAGTTTTTCATGATATGGGCCCTTTAAAAGACCAACCCTAATGGCGCAGTCATAATGTGGAAGTAGCTCAATAAAAATGAAATGAGATATGTGACTCAAACTGCTGTCCTCCATTCTTTTGGTTCTGTTGCAGGTTTTTTAGACGCTCACCACCTCTGCGGCTTCTTGAGTTTGCCACCAACTTCCTCATTGCTCTTGAAGGAAGGCGCTGACAGAGGTGCGCCGACTTAGACTCTGCAGTCCGGAGCTTGGGGCCCAAAGGACCAGGCTGGAATGAATGTCTGCAGGAAGGGCTAGCTAGGCCATACCAGCGGAGAGAGGCAAAGAGGGAGAGAGGAGGGGAAGGGCAAGAAAGAACTTGTTTAGAGGTAGGAGAAAAAAGCAAGAGGGAACGAAAGAGCAGAAATATCTGTAAAGGAAGAAGGAAGTGAGGTAGAAAGAATGAGAGACTACAGAGGAGCTAAGGGTGAGGAGTGTACCCGTAGTGTACCCGTGTGAGTGGGGGTGAATGTGTGAGGTTGGATAGAGAGTGACCTTTCCCTCATTAGAAGACATGTCTCTGAAGCTGCCTCGCAACTGGGACTTCACCACACTCCGCGGTGACGCGGCTAAAATAGGTGAGTGTGTGTGAGTGAGTGTGTGTGTGTACATAGGTGCCATGCTATGGCCTATTTAGTGTAAACACAGAAAGAAAGAGAGAGTGTGTGCTCTGTGTATACATCCTATTCTGTGTAGATGCCATATTTAACATAACCACAGAACATGTAATATACTGCACCGTCACCTTTGCACAGTCAGGTGCATTAAAGCAGGTCTCTTCAGAAAGTTCACTAAATCAGTCGTTTGACCAGTGGTGTGCCCAAACTTTTGCACATGCACACGTGTATACTATATGCAAATGTTTCCAGGAAATTTGGGATATTTTCCAAAATGCAAAAATGTTTTAGGCCATGTAAATTCATATTAATGTGTCCAAAGATTTGTAATAGTTTTCGCTGTAAGTTTTAGCTTAATTGGATTTTGTAGTAGAAATACTACACACACCAAAAGCTGGGACAGAGGCATGTTTACCATTACGTCACCTTTTAATTACACGTTATAATCATGTTGGAACTAATTGTAGAAGTTTTGTAATTTTGTTCATTCTTGCTTAAAACAATGCTCGACAGCCCATTGTCTGGTTCTCCTCTTCAATCGCAATACATTTTTAATAAAACATGGGCTATGGGCTGACAGCAGGACAGTCAAACACATCAATTCTGTGTCTAAGAGGCGTCACCTTGATGGCAACATATGTCTCTCTAAAATCCCAGTATACACCAGAGTCAATGATATCTTAACATACACAACTCTCCCATCCTGAGGGCAGTGTTGCGCCTCCATACCATCACAGATTTGACACATTTTGCGGATTTCAATCTGAATGGCCGTTTTTATCTTTGGCACAGAGAACTCAATATCTGAAATAAGCTGAAACATGGATTCATCTGATGACAGCATTTCTGAGTAGAGTTTATGTATTGCTTACTTCTTGCGTAATACACTTTCAATTTGCATTTTCGTGATGCAGTGACAGACTGTGACACTTTCCCTACCTCAGATAGCTATATCTGGTCCAGTAACATGATGGTTTCTCTTGCAATGCCTTTTAAAGACTCAAAAATCACATACATTCCACAGTAACTTTTCTCTTTATGCACCAAATTCTTTTCACAGTGTTATGTACTGTAGATGTTGAAAGACCTCATTACTGCAATCTATTGTTGAGGTATGTTCCTTGTGAGCTTATAATGTTCTCACCAGCTTCTGCACAAAGGTGTGAACCACAACCTGCTTGCAAAGAGCAAATCTTTGATGGATGCTACTCTCATACTCACTCGAACCAGTTAGCCTGCTTAATGTGCAGTCTTCCAAATTAGTGTTACATAAATATTCTGTGTACAATTCATTCTTATTTTATTAGTTTTTGTTGAGTGTGTTGCAAATGTTTAATTTGTGTAATTACAAAATACAATGAAGTTGCAATGAAGTGAAACAACTGAAAATCTTTACTTTGTACTTTTTTCAGTTAAACAATCTGTGTGTTATATACATACAGTACAGGCCAACAGTTTGGACACACCTTCTCATTCAATGGGTTTTCTTTATTTTCATGATCATTTACATTGGTAGATTCTCACTGAAGCATAAAAACTATGAATGAACACATGTGAAGTTATGTACTTAACAAAAAAATAACTGAAAACATGTTTTATACTCTAGTTTCTTCAAAATAGCCCTTTGCTCTGATTACTGCTTTGTACACTCTTGGCATTCTCTCGATGAGCTTCAAGAGGTAGTCATCTGAAATGGTTTTCACTTCACAGGTGTGAAGCCTCATCAGGCTTAATTAGTGGGATTTCTTGCTTTATCAATGGGTTTGAGACCATCAGTTGTGTTGTGCAGAGATCAGGTTACTACACAGTCGACAGCCCTATTGGACAAATGTTAAAATTCATATTATGGCAAGAATCAGCTTTAATCATTACTTTAAGAAATGAGGGCCAGTCAGTCCGGAAAATTGCAAAAACTCCAAATCAAGCGGTACAACAAAACTGGCACACATGAGGACCGACCCAGGAAAGGAAGACCAAGAGTAACCTCTGCTTCTGAAGACAAGTT
>JBBIGC010080048.1:0-42958 GCA_037576955.1 Lepidarchus adonis
GTTGCAGGTTCAAGTCCCAGCCTGGGCACCACTGAGGAACCCTTGAGCAAGGTACCGTCCCCACTACACTGCTCCCCGGGTGCTGTTGATAGCTGCCTGCTGCTCCACGTGTGCACATGTGATGGGTTAAATGCAGAGCACAAATTTCGTTGTGGTGCACTGTGTGCAGTGGTGTGTTCACAATGATTGGAAATCACAAATCACTAATTTTCCTGGCAGTTGTGAAATTTTTGTTGGTCTACCTGACCCCTCATTTTCCACTTTTTAATTGGAGGTTGAACACTGCTGATTGGTATTTTCAATTCTTTTAATATTTTCTTATATCCCTTTCCTGTAGAGTTCAACTATTTTCCCACAGATCCTTTGACAATTATTTTGCTTTCCCCATGACTTAGAATCCAAAAAACATCAGTGCAGCACTCGATGAAAGATGCAAGGGTCTGTCAGGAGTCCAGAAACTTGTCGACCTTTTAAACACACCCACTAATTACAAGCAAACAGATCACAGGTGAAGATGGTTCCTTTAATAGCCATTCAAACCTGATTGTGTCAAGTTGTGTGAGTAGTTGTGTGTGTCATTTGAGTAGTTTCTGGTGTGATTATGATTTAAAAAGAGTAAAGCATAGTTGTTTGACAATAAATGGCTTCAGCCAAACACTTACCATGAGTGAAAGAAATGTGTTATGATTCCTATTCACTGACAAATGGCCAAGAAATCATAAATTCTGTCAGGGTTTGTAAACTCATGAGTTCTTTTTTTTATTTCTAATTTTTGTTTCAGGTTTTCAAACAAATTATGTTTTTTACTTGTGGATTTTAGGATTTTATTATTAGGGAGGAATTGAAATCCAAACCTACATGGCCCTGTGTGACAAAGTGATTGAAACCGCAGTTAAAATATAACAGTAGTTCATCCCACCTGAGTTTAATATCTCCAGTCAAACCCAGGCCTGATGTCTGCCAGACCTGTTCTCAATCAAGAAATCACTTAAATAAGACCTGTCAGACAAAGTGAAGTGACCAAAAGTTCCCCAAAAGCTAGACATCATACCAAAAAAAAAAACATTAATTCAGGAACAAATGAGATAGAAAGTAATTGAGATCAATCTGTCTGGAAAAGGCTATAAAGCCATTAAAGTTTTGGGAGTTCAGTGAACCACAGTGAGAGCCATGATCCACAAATATTGAAAACATGCAACAGTGGTGATCCTTCCTAGGAGTGGCCATTTATATAATGAAATGCAAAATTTATATTTTATATAATGTGATTTTCTGGATTTCCTTTTTGGTATTCTATCTCTCGCTGTTAAAAAAAAACCTACCATTAAAATGATAGACTGTTCATTTCTTTGTCAGTGGTTAAACTTATTTCCTGCACTGTATAATGAAATCATTACATATCATGAATAGGCTGACTTGACACAAGGGTTTAGTGCATGAAGGACGAGCCTGCTTCCGGTTTATTTTTACCAGCCCTGAAAAGAGCTCCAGTACCGGTGCGCCCTCTGCAGGAGAGTTCAGGTTATCTACACCAACACATAACTGCTCACCACAACACCTTAACAAATACCATTTCAATCCCAGTAACACATAAACACCTTAGAGAACCAACCTTAGCTGCTCCCATTAACCCTTTTTTAATACACCATTATGCCAAACACATTGGAATAAAACAAATGTTGGTTTGATTCATTTTAGACAACCAGCAACAGAAACAAAAATTTGCTGAATAAAGGTTAGAAAAGACAACCAATTTAGTGTCACTTTTAAAGAAATGCGGATGGCAGCCATACAGGTCCTGCTCCAGATTTCTGTTGTTCAAGTCATAAGGTTCAGGTTCTAAGGTTCTTGGTATCTTAAGGAGTCTCAATCAGACATAATTTTCTTCATGCCTCAGAGCAATGATTAAGAGCATTTACTGGCAATTTAATTCATATGGCTTCAAATAAAAGTGTGTTAGCATTTCATTCCCTGAGATGTATCACCTATATCATGTGATCCATAATCATAAGTTATGTGTGATGCTGTTTACTTGGAAAAAAATAGCGCACATGTACATTGCAAAAATATTATTATTTTGAATTCTTTGGGTCATAATAATTGTGCAGTGAAAATCCTTTATCACGGCAGCTATGCTCCCAAAACTGGCTTTTTAAAGAACTAACTAGACATGGGTATTGAGTGTTTTATTTAACCACAGGGATATTTTCACAGGACAACTGTTAACTGAACAGTACAACAAAAACCCTGAAATGGATTATCAGCAGCATTATCTTAGTAAGCTCAACAGAGACACAAATAATGCAGAAACCATACTATGCAGTATAGAGTGGAAAACAATGAAATTAGCCCACGTTCACATTTCTAAAGGCATCGTCTGCCTCTCTCACTCCAGCTGTCTGGATAAACAATCCTCCCCGTCTGTATTTGCTTATTTGAGGTGGCTGACAAAGACAAGAGCATGCAAGACAATGAAATGTCATGGCTGTCAGGCCCACATCCTGTGATTTTCTATCATGTTATCTTCTGTCATACCTCTTCTTAAACAAATGATGGAATATTCTGTGTCAGTTATAAATATTAGTTGCAGTTACAGTTGGGGACAATAGGACAGAATATCAGTATTCAAATAAGCTTGGTCAGTATCACCTGGAGGTGATTTACTGATTAGAACTTTCATTATTGTCTGTGATAATTATTATTTTTTAATAAGATAATAATTATCTTATTTCATAAAAAAGATTTCTCTGTTGCAGCTGTGTAGAAATTTCTTAAGTATGAAGGATAAGCTTTCCAGCAACACCACATGCAAAGTTTTTGTTTTGCATTTCATTAGGTTATTGCTGAATAAATTTACTAAGAAGAAAGAAAAAAAACCAAAGAAAAAATCTTTACATTTTTGCCCTTTTTAATTTGTTGATACCCTTTTAATCCCAGAGTCCAGGCTGTAAGTTTACTCCTTGTTTTCTGGGCTGGTTCCTGTCTACTTGCCCCGTCTTGTGGTCGGTTTTTGGTTTTGCTATAATAATGTTGAAATCCATTCTCCTTCTGTCCTTATTATTTGAGGTTCTCTAAAACAAAGAAAAGCTCTAGAAACAGACTTTACTTATGGTCAAAGTACATTTCTGGTGATAGTTTAATCCTACAGCCTCTCACTGCAAGAGTATTACCTCATTGCGAGAGTTATGAACATTCTTGCAATGAGGAACAAAGCCCTGCTGATGTGCTCAGCCTCAGAATTAGAGTTGGAAATGTCTGAGTAGTAGGACATCTCACAACATTTTTCAGAAACAACTACAAAGGAGAGTGTATGAGTGTGGGACTCTTACAATCTCCTGAAGACTGAGGTTCCCCACATGGTGCGAATGCTATAAAATGAGGTCAAGCTTGGCCCAGCGGGTGTTCTCTGATCTCTACTACCAACCAGTAAAATTGATTGTCCTGATCAACCAGTGAAGAGGCCTTCAGAATACTGATCACCCACTGAGTCTCTCTGATAAATCCCTGGTGACTGGGGAGAACAAGACTTTGCTGACTGTGTGCAGGCAAAGAAGAATCAAAATATGTCTCCTAGCAAGACTATATCCTCTCTCTGCCTGTCTGCTGTTCGCCAACCAATCTCCTCAATGACAAACTTCACTGGTCACAGCCTAAAAGAAGAAACTGGGCTGAAGACACAAAATCAGAGAAAAATAAATAAATAAATAAAAAAATGCAAGTGAAAGTTTAGAAAGCTCAAGGTGAAGAAGAAGCTCAGGAAACTGGACCACAACAGAAGAAAAGGTGACCTTCTATTTATCAGTTTAATGTAGATAAGGTCACAATTTAAAGCTAAAAGAAAAGTATATCAGTTCTTAAAAGATGAGGGTCTGATAAGCTGACAAAACTTTCTCTATCCTTATGACACTATCCATGTCAGTGCTGATATATGTGCAGTAGTTAATAGAATAAGATACCACGGGATGGCAGAGAAAAGAAAAATCACACACTTTTTTTGCTTGGCTCCACATCAAGTAATGTATCTCTAGGTACGAGTAAAAAATGATCCAATCACACTGAAAGAAAGAAAACAATGAATATTGAACATTTTCTGCAGAGTTAGTATCAGCATAAAATTACGATTTAGAAAATTGATAGTTCAGGGCTAAAAATCTGATTAAGTTAGACACAGTCTCAGCTGTTGTGAAATTCTTGAGATACAAATTGATGACAGCAGGACTCTGTATTAAAGTTTTAATATATTGATGATTTCTAAGAAACCATAACTGTGGCTTTGGACAAAAGTGTCAGCCAAATGAATAAAAGTAAATGTAAACAAGCTATAATGTTTGCCAAGAAAATGGTTTTTTAATGAGTATTTTTAATTTAAATTTGATAAACATTGATGTATGTTACCATAGTGTATTGAACTGTTACATGCCTTGTTGCTTCATTTAAATAAGCCTCAGGAGCAGTCTCGCTTTTCCTGTTCACAGGCATTCTTCATAACTGGAGATGATCATCTGTAGCAATTGTTCAGCAATCTTACAATATTTATTTAAGCAAATCTAAAAAAAGATCCATTTGAATTATGACAAGTAGCAGAAATGTTGTTGGATTTTACATTAACTGAACTAAGATGTAAAGAAAATGAAGATCTACAATTTCTCCCATTTTTAAATAAACTGTTTTATTTAAGTGGGCTTGTATGAAATTTTAAACATTTGCATATGAGACCCTGGTTATACCCTTGGTATGTTCTTAAAAAGAAAGGTTCTTTCTAAAAATGCTAGTTCCCTAAAATTATTTTGGTAGATAATTCTTTAAGAAACATTTTTGTCAAGGACATGAACAAATAGAATATTTTAAAAGCTTAACGTTCCTCCGCATATGGTAAAGGCTCTGTAGTAATGAAAGGTTTTCCCTGGAAGTGCACTTCCAAGTCAAGAGACATAAAACCTTTATTCACTGTGTTCTGATCCTCTCTGAAAAGAAACTAATGCCACAGCCTGGCTTTATCTAATAAACAGTGAAAGCTATGCTGTAACACTGAGTGCAGTGTGCTGTTATTGCACACACACATGAACTATATTCTTTGCTTTCCCATGAGAGAGAGCGCAAGCATTATTCAGAGCAATACACAGCAGGGTCCCAATTGCACTGGAAGATATGCACACACATTTGGTTAAAAGACACATGCACACACACACACACACACACAGACACACACACAGAGACCATTTTTATAAATGAACAGACAGCGAGGAAAAATCTATTGCCATACTGTGCCACCTCTATTGTTGATTCGGTCTGTACACTTGGGTCACCTGATATGAATCAATGATGTGGAACATCCAGCTGCATTCAAAAGGTCAGCTCCTCCACCCTCCTCTATGCCAGCTGCAAGCACTGACTGAGGCATGGATGGGACGAGTCTCAATTAATGTCTAACAAGGCCCAGCAACCCGTTAAACAGTAGCTAGTGAAGTAAAAGACGACACTATTTCAGGGCAAAGTGACCTTGACTTTGAGAGCCAGACTGGTCTAGGTTTCAACAGTGATGCATATCCCAAACTTCTCTATACTGCAATACCACAGAAATCTCATAATCCAGGTTTCTTATTTTTGCTGGTTTTGTCATAAAAACCAACAGAATACATGGAGAAATCCATCTAACAATGAAAATATTTTAGACTTTTATTCAATTGTTAAATGTGTAATTGATGGATTTAAATTACATGTTTATTTTATTATATACAGTGGTGTGAAAAGCTGTTTGCCCCCTTCCTGATTTCTTATTTTTTCCATGTTTGTCAACACAAGTAAACACAAAATGCATTTTTTAAGTGAAGGATTTTTTTTTTTAAGGGAGAAAATGTTTAGGGGCAATTGTTTTGTTATGTAGATTTGGATTTTTTTTCTCCCTTAATAAAATCCTTTACTTAACAATTGCATTTTGTGTTTACTTGTGTTTTTTTGACTAATCTTTACATTTGTTTGATGATCTGAAACATTTAAATGCGACAAACATGGAAGAAAAAGACGTTTTCACACCACTGTATGATACACGATCCTGGGAGTAGGCTTTACACAAAAATAAATAACTATATTATATTGTGATTCATGCCAACTTTATCAGAAAAATGATTTATTTATTTCTCTGATAAAGTTATATCTATCTGTTTCCTACCTATGAAATAAAAAGGTTTTGTTAAAGTAAACAGTTTTATGAGAATTTGGCAATATGCCTTACCATATATACAACATGCCGACAGGTTTTCATATTTCTGACATACTGCTTAATTTATAACAGAGCATTAAGTGAACAAGCCATTAGGGAATAGAGGTACTTACGTTGGTCTTTTGCCCGGAGGAAAACCATTTTGCAACTGAATGATTGCCCTGTGGAATAAAGGCCGCCATTCAATTCACTTTCACTCCAACTATTAGGTCAAGTTCTCACTGCAATCAGCCCCAAGCACGATCTTAGAAGTGGAAGACCCATTATAGACAACATAAATCAGACTGGAGGACTGGAGTATTGACTATAGGGTAAATGTCTGTGCAGCTTATGGGAGAAAACAAGTATGCAATGGAATTAAACTCTCATTTGATGGGAGCAGTTAACCTGGCCTTTTCACCTCAGCCCTTTTCTGAGCCATACCATTCTTTCTTTCATGCTGTTTAAGAGTGAGACAAGTGGTGAACAGCTTTGATTTTTAGAACAGCAAAGCAAAAGTGAGTGGGTTCAAAGCTCTGCAAGAGATGGAAACTGTTCTTGACAGGAGTGGGATGGGAAACACTAAACATACAGCTTATTGAGGTAACTGATGAGATGTGAAGATACCAGGACAAACCGACAAAATAAACATGATTGTTTAGTGTTCTTTACTTCACTATTAGCCATGGGTGATCTTTCAAAATGACTCATTTATCCCTGCTCAGTTCCTGCATAGTAACCTTTGCACTATGAGACTGTTACTCCACATATTTGTAGATTTATGTCATTGGTAATTATAGTGCTGTAATATATATATATATCAATGTACTGTCTGTATATACTATATATATATATATATATATATATATGTACAGAACTGTGCAAAAGTCTTGGGGGAAATTGATTGTTCCCATTTATCTCAGCAGCAAGTGTCTTTCTGCCAGCAAAAACATTAGTTATCATTAAAATAAATGCAAACAAACAAAAAAATCGACATGTGTTTTGTGTGTAAAAGTAGTTGATGTGTGTTGGGAGCTGTTAGAACAGTGCAGCTTTGGTGAATCCCCCTAAGTGCCTCCAGCCACTGCATGAATGTGTCAAACTCTCAGCAGCAGCACTAGATTTAACCACTGATTGAGCCCAAGCCAGGGATTTAATGGTTACTACAAATAATTCCAGGCTTTGATGAAGAGAACTCTTGAAATGGTAATTGAACTCATTGACAAACATGTACTGTTCACTGTAATGATCTTATTGGTATTGATTCTAATATTAGTGATCTGAACATTGAAAAATACCAAAACTTACTACCTGTCTAAACATCTTAGAGTGCCTAAAACTTTTGCACAGTACTGTTTATTATATACAGTATAGATATACAGTCTTGTGCAAAGGTTTGGGCACCCCTTGATAAATAACAGATTTTGGTCATTTTGTAATTTACGTTAACACAGTATCTCTAGAACATGGGAAGAAATACACAATAATTTTTTATGCCATAAATTGAACAAACAAACAAAAAATTAAAACTTTATTATGGCACTGTGCAAAAGTTTGGGCACCCTAAGAGTTCCAAAGACTACAATTTTTTTTAACAAAGTTTCAGGCATTAATCAGCTCGTTAGCTGTGATGTATGGCATCAGCTGTCATTAGCTGTCATTTGAAAGCTTTGCAAATACTCTTACTCTTCAAACCTTGTGCACACACTTGTGGACACTAAACAACCATGGGTTCCTCTAAGCAGCTGTGTAAGACTCTGAAAAGCAGCTTGCAGTTTCCACAGTGAGAAATGTAATTAAGAGATGGCAGTTCAGGGGAATTGTGGAGGTCCTGAACATCAAGAAAACTCTCAGAGAGAACTGCTCATATGCTGGTCAGAAAGACAAATCAAAATCCGCATTTGACTGCAAAGAACCTGCAGGAAGATTCAGGAATGGTGGTGCACAGTTCCACTGTCCTTAATGGGAGAGTCAGCAGAAGAAAACCTTACCTGCGTCCCCATCATAAAATCCAATGCCAGAAGTACGTATCATCTACCAAACATCTACCAAAGCCTGATGCATTTTGGAAAGAAGTGCTGTGGACCGATGAAGTTAAATTAGAACTCTTTGGCCACAATCAGCAAAGGCATGGACGACCTCAAGAGACGCAAACTGAACATTTTGGAATGGTCATCACAGTCCCCTGACTAAAACATCATTGAAAATTTGTGGGTAGATCTTAAAACAGCTGTGCATGCAAGACGACCAAAGAATATTACAGAAATAGAACCTGTTGCAGAAAAATCTCCAGTACAATAATTGAAAGACTTTTAGCTCTAAAAAGTGTCTGTAAGCTGTGAAATCTGCCAGAGGAGGTGTTACTAAGTACTGATTATGTAGGATGCACAAACTGTTGCACAGTGCCATAATAATGTTTTTATTTTTTATTTTTGTTCATTTTTATGGCATAAAAAGTAACTTTGCCTCAATGTTTGCTGAAAATATTGTGTATTTTTTCCTAGAGAGACTGTGTTTACATGTTATTTATCAAGGGGTGCTCAAGAGAGAGAGAGAGAGAGAGGAAGGCAGAGACAGAGCAAGGGACAGCAGAGTTAGATTAGGAATGGGAAATGGGATAAGGTGATCAGGGAATATACCCAGGGAAAGAAAGGATGGATGAAACTAACACACAACACATAGTAGACAGACAGAGAGGGGAGAGAGACAAAGAGAAAGAGAAAAATACAGACACCTGAAGGCCATGTTTTGATTCATTACAGCATTAGCCATGCAGTGAAATCAAGGACGTGCTTAATATGGATGGGACACTCCCTTTGTACATGATACCCAAACAGTTACTAACACTTTTATCAACACTACTACAGAACTGAAACATCTGGCATGGCCAAACACAGCCTTTAAACTTTAAAAATAATCTTCACATAAAATCTCATTTATAAATATGATTCTTTAACAGAGCATCTATCAAAAGTTGTTCTTCTATGTCACTGCTTCAAAGAACCATTGTTAGCACATTTATTTAAGACTGTGGATCAAGGAAAGATTGATCAAATATGCCTGACACAGTTTTGATGTTTTTTGTGTGAAATCAAATATGTGCTGATGCTTGTAATATTCAAATGTAACCCTTAATGTGGTATTTTTTCATTCATGTGCTCTCTCTCTACACACACACACACACACACACACACACACACACACACACACACACACACACACATTCCCGGCAGCTATATTCACTAATTACAGGGACAGGAGGTTTGGTAGGAAGTGAAAACAGAGAGCTTGCCCACGGCTCTGGGGGACCTATGGGTCTCCAGTTTTAATCAGATCGACACTGCCTGCTGTCTCACGTGGACGGCCTAGAAATAGGCCACAGGTAGGGAAGGCCACCCCAAAGGTCAGCGCTAAATACAGCATCCCCAAAGTGAGAAATTGGGAGCACACAGGCGCATACGTATGTGAGTTTAGAGGCTGGTTAAGACAGAGCAGGATGCCCTTGCTAGACAACATGTAATGAATGTAGTGAATGTGTGTCTGTACACTCCTAAATTCTCTTTTAAAAAATGGGTTTAAAATGGGCATAGAATTTTTTTGTTAGGTTTGTTATTCTCACACACTTCTCACTAACCACAGTGCCACTTCTCTTGAACCAAACAAACAATTACCTGATAATTCTTACTCATTATTGTGACTGTAATGTTAGTTAGTTAGTTTGTAACAACACAGGTGAATTAATTAATATTTTCTACTTTCAGAACATTTAAAATTATAGCACGTTTTAGGGCGTGACAGCAAATAATTCTTACAACCATCAGAAAGCACCAGCTACACTTAATGTTTTATGCAATGGAGATCCAACATTACAACCAATATGTAATTATCTTTTATTTATATAACACTCGGGCCATAACTGAATCACACAAAACATGGTGGATATGCTGATACACTCAAGATCATAATACATGCAACGAAATCTGCGCTGTTGGGCATACGTGACACATCAGAGAAATTATAGCAACCAAGGCAGTGTTAGGAACTTTTCTGCTGGTTTAGGAGGCGTTTCAATAAAACTGAAAGAATGATAATGTTATAAACACTGGAATTTTTCATACGTAGTATGAAGTAGTATGCACCCTTTCTGTATTGCCATTGAATTTAAACAATTGTTTGGGGTTACACACTCAAAAAGTATTATTAAAATAAATTGGTAAAGAGTTTTATACTGTATATTGTATACATTTTTGAAAGTATGTTGTCAAACATATGCACACACACACACGCACACACACACACACACACACACACACACACTCATTTCTCATTTCCAAAAGTTAAACTTAAAAGATCTATTAATATGTCTTTCTGCTCTAGCTTCTGGGCTAGCATCTGATGGATTCCCACCATAAGGACAACGAGAGCTGCATCTGGCTCCATGTTGTATTCTGTAATTGGCAAACATGATGAAGCAACCAAAGCCAAGACAATAAGCTAAGCCCTCAGCTGTGTGAGGATTTAGAGGGATTGGGCATTAAAACAAAAGCACATCGACACAGAGGCCCTCAGAAAGAATCCAACACGAGTTTAATCAAAGAATGATATGAGGATGAGAAAAAGGCTGAAGAAGAGCATCAATGATGATGATGATGACGGAGCAGGATGGTAGGTTGGACAAGAGGTCATTTGTTATCCTATTAGGTATCTGGAAATCAAATACAATGATTTAAAACTAGTGAATGATAACTTAGAGCTGAAGAGCTATAGTTTTATATTTAATGCAATAGACCAAACACAGCATATACAGGCTAAACATACAACCCCATTTCCAAAAGGTTTGAACATTTTGCAGAATGCAATAAAAACATCTATAATATGCTAATTTATGTGTACCTTTATTTGACTAATTGTATAAAGAAAAGATTTTCATTAGTTTTACTTTAAAGTACCCTTGTTAGCACATTTGTTTAAGACTGTGCTTCAAAGAAGGTTTGATCAAATTATAGCTTTACCGACCAATTTAACAAATTAAAAAATTTACAGTTGCAAAACACTCAACAAAGGTTTGGACAGAGATGTGCTTGCCATCTGCTTAGGTGCTTAGGCGCTTAGGCACCACCTTTCTTTTTAATAAAATGTTTATTGTTTTGAAAATAGGGATATTCACTGTAGTAGTTCTGAAATTTTGTCCATTCTTGCTTGAAATAAGATTTCAGTTGCTCTACACTCCTTGGTCTCTGTTGTCTGATTCTCCTCTTAATGATAATTCATAATGTATTTAAGAGAAGATAGATCTGGCCTTGCAGCAGAGCAGTCAAGCACACACACACTTTATCCACAAAGCCATGCTGTTGTAGTCTAAATGTGGTTTAGCCTGGTTCCGCAGAAATGAGCATGAATGTCCCAGGAAGAGACATGGCCTTAGAGTTGGATACCTTCACATACATGCAACCCACCCATACAGTGGCAGATTGCTTTTCCATCTTTTGCTGCTAACAGTCTTGATGATTATTTTCATATTTGACAAAAAACTTGACGCCATTTTTTTTTCTTATGACTGAAAGCAACCTGGAATGCAGACTGACCACACCATATGGTTCCCAGATCTTTCAATTTATCTGAGATAAACTCAGGAACCAGAGAACTCACTGGCATTTCTGTATTGAGTTGCATAATACGTTTTCAAGTTGCATGTCTTGAAACCTATTGTTCTGTCACAGATTTTAACACAAATGGATGAGCCACAACTGATTCTCGCTTGCATAGACTGAACATGTGATGGATGCTACTTGTATGCCTAATCATGATACCTCACCTTCTGCCAATTAGTCTACTTAATGTGGAGTCTTCCAAGCCACAGTAACTTGAATATTTTATTTTGCAGTTGTTCAAACTTTAGTTAATTGTGTTACAGCCATCAAACTCTAAATTTGAATATATAAAGAAAAAGAAAAATGTACACATGTGGTTTGTACAAAGACTGGAATCCCTTCTTATATTAACACAAATAACACAAATTGACAAAAATGCCTTGTTGATGTCAGAGATCAGAGGAGAATAAGACTACTGTAGTTCTAGATGATAGAAAAGCAACAGTTACACTTGTTACAACCAAGGTATGCAGAATACCATCTCTGAACACAGAACACATAAAACCTTGAAGCAGATGGGCTACCGTAGCAAAAGACCAAACCGAGTTCCATTCCTGTCAGTTAAAAACAGGAAACTGAGGCTTCAATTTGCACATGTTCACCAAAATTTGACAACAAAACATCACAAAAATGTTGTTTGGTCTGATGAATCTTGATTTCAGCTGCAACATTAAGAGGGTAAGCTCAGAATTTGGTACAAAATACATGAAAGCATGGATCCATCCTGCCTTGTGTCAACAGTTCAGACTGGTGGTGGTGATGTAATGGTAAGGGGGACATTTGCTTGGCACTCTTTTGGGTATTCTCCAAGTACCCTTATTACCAAATGAGCATCATCTAAACGCCCCAGCCTACCGGAGTATTGTTGCTAACCATGTCCATCCATGACCGCAGTGTACTGGTCTTCTGAAGGCTACTTCCAGGAGGATAATGTCACAAAGCTCACATCTCAAACTGGTTACTTGAACATGAGAATGAGTTCACTGTATTTCACTGTTCTCCACAGTCACCACATCTCAATTCAACAGAGCACTTTTTGGTGGAATGACAAACTTGCATCATGGAAGTGCAGCTGACAAATCTGCAACTGTGTGATGCTCTCATATCAATATGGACCAAAATCTCTGAGAAATGTTTCTAAAACTTTGTTGAATCTATGCCACAGGGAATTAAAGCAGATCTGAAGACAAAATTGGGTCCAAACCAGTACTAGTAAGGTGAATCTAATAATGTGGCTGGTGTTCATCATATAATAGTAATTCTTTTGTGTGATGTTTAGATTTTCTCTTAAAAGTAGCTTCACTACTATCCACTATGTGTTTCAGGCACTCTCCAAGTTAGGGTCCAAAAAAAAGGAATTGAAGAATTTATTTATTTTCTTTTTATTAACAGTTTTCAGATGTAGTCCTATGCCCATGGCTATATTTCAAACATAAATTCAACATTTTTCATTATTTAAAAATACAATCAAACTGATCAGTCAAAACATTAAAAGTCACTTTTTTGTACATTTGTCAGTTACTGTAAATAAAGTTCAAAACTTTTTACAATTGTTTTATTGCATTTTGCAAAACGTCTCAATTTTTCTATGAACTCCAATGAAAATGTTTGTAAAGGACAAATATACTCCAGCCCTAATGTCCATTAAAAAGAAAATTCATGACTTCTAAGGATGGCACAGGATTTCATTGATATTTATAAACCACGTCAATTCATTCAGCCATTCAGCCAGGAATGTCCAGACTTTCTTTCTTTTCCCAAGCTGAACCAAGACTTATCTTCAGGTTAGTATGGCTACTAATGAGGGTCCATCTTAAAATGCCACATAAGCTTCAGAATTCTCAGCTAGCATCATTAGATAATTGCTCCACACATCAACAGGCTTCCCATCCACCTCCAGCAGCTGCTGCTCATTCAGTGGGCATTTCCTTCTCAGAATAATCCCGTGATACCGTAGACTAATGTGTGCATCCGAGCCATGAGGATCATAATCATAATTAAAGGCTGCTGGATAGATTAATGGATGTGATGGGTGGGTGATTGCCCAACTTGCTTCAGAGAATCACATCATCAGTGGTGCTTCACATTAACTACTAATCACCTCCATCTGGTTCAGCAAGACAGCTCAACCACTACTCAAATAAATGGCAAAGGTGTTTAAAGAACCCTGGCTGTCAAAGGACGATAGTAATGCAAATGATTTTTATTGTTTATGTGCTTTGTAGGTATGTAATGGAGCCAGTATGGCTTTCTACAGTTCAAGACTAACGTACAAAGTTTTAGATTTATACAAAAAGCTTCTTAATGTTACTTGACTTGGACATTCAGTTCTCTGGGTGGGATGATACCTATAGATCATGTGGACCACATGATATAAACATCTCATTTACAAAATGGCATTTGCCAAGGAATCATCCATTGATTAGTTCTTTAGAGACCCAAAGAACCACCCAAAGGTGTTGCTCCATATTACCCTTTTAGGCACATTTACAATGGCAAAGCTAGTGTGATTTGCACTGTTATTTGACTATTAATCAGTCATTAATTCATAAAGCAGTGTTTATAAAGCAGGTCACTTTCATGTGAATTTTAATTACATTCGATAGCCAACTGATGTAATATTTAGTTTCATAATTGATTTGTGTTAAGCCACAAAGGTGCCAAATAGACACTGGCAAGCATTATTAAAATTTAATATGCAAGCCCCATTTCTAGAAAAATAGGGATATTTTCCAAAATGCAAAACAAAAATGTGATATGTAAATTCACATGAACTTTTAGTTAACCAACAAAAGATTTCCAAGAGTTTTCTGATCAACGTAACTGTATTTTGGAAATATACACCAATATATAATGTGACGGCTGCAACACACTCAACAAAAGTTGGGACATTATTTATTTTTTTATTTATTACAATATAATACTGGCACTCTTCTGAGGTATGTGTTGGTATTAGTCTGAGGAAGGCTCTGTTTGCTGGTCATGCAGGCAAACTCTCTGCAGCTGACCTGCCATTTGCAATGCTACATTACCCCATCACAATGCTAACCAAGAACAGCAGATAAAGCATGAACATCTTTTTTCAGAACTTCTCTTATTTTAGCTAAAGTACATCATTATTTTAGCTTCTGTAAGAAGCAGTTGATCTAATGTGTCTAATGAGCTAATAATGATGTTTCAAAACCCCTGTAAATGCTATTCATTACTGCCCTTGCCCTAATCTGGACACTGACAACCAACCTGATTTATCCATTGACCACCCTCCTACTCTGATAAGTTAATTTACAAAGAGGCTGGGCATCTTTCCCGGCGTCCTTTGCTGGGTTGGCTGTGCGGATGTAGAGGTGAATCTGTACTCTGACAGTAGGTTTCAGCATGATAAATGTTCTCTTGCTGAAGGAGGATGGTATCTATCAGCAGCAGAAAGGACCCTGTGGCCTCGGTTTCCATTCTGGTAATAAAGCACAGTCTTTAGCAGGCATTGCAAAGAACTAAATACATACTGGGTGTAAAGTTTGAATATCTGGAAACAACCTGAGATTTCAGGCACAATTTTTTTAATAGCTGGTTTGAAATCACTCTACTGACTTCTGACTTCTTCTTAGCTTCCACTGCTCAGTCTTAGGAGTATGCAGTTATCTGAAAATACACACTGATCAGCCATTGACAAGGAATGAGAATAACATTGATAATTTCATTGCAATGGCACTTGCCAAGGTGTGGGATGTACTAGGCTGTAAGTGCACAGTAAACTCTTGGTTTGTGTTAGAAGCAGAAAAAATGGACAAGTGTCAGAATCTAAAGGATTTTGACAAGGGCCAGATCATGATGTCTAGACGACTGAGTCAGATCATCTTCAAAATGGCAGGTGTTATAGGGGTGTTCCAGGTCTGCAGTAGTTAGTACCTACCAAAAGTGATCCAAAGAAGGACAAGCAATCAACAACAAGGTCATGGGCCCTCAAGGCCCATTGGTATGCAAAGGGAGCGAAGCCCAGCATGCCTGGTCTGATCCCATAAAGGAGCTACAAAAATGCTGGAAAGATTGTGTTGTGGTTGAGGGTGACCTATGCAACATTAGGAAGGTGCTATTGATGGCTGATTAGTGTTTGAACAGAACACCACTGATCTGGCTGAGAAAAAAAATACAGTAATTGATCCTCTGTGGTCAGTTTATGAAACAAATAAAATATTAGAAAACAAAAAGCCTGATACAGCATATGGGTTTAATGATTTGATTTAATAAAATATTTTGGTGTCTTAATTAAATGCATTTTCGGTGCAGTTTGTTTGTTCAGTGTTTTACATTTGTAATATAATCAATATTAAAAGCAGTTTCAATTTTGATCCATAACAAAATATGTGATGCTATATACCTGTGCAATTTAAATTTTTCATATGGATTTACACCTTAGTTCTTCAATCTGCAACATAACTGTATACACTCATTATTCCTTATTCTTTAGTGACTAATATTAATTATTCATAAACTACTTTGAAACTAATATAACATTGCTATCTTGAACCAAATCTTAAATATCCAAGAAAGTAACTTGTCAAAATAAAAGAAAATGTACTTCATTACTACGTTCAATGTACATTAACATAAAGATATTCTAATTAATGACTTCTGTCTTTCCATTTGTCATAAAGTTTTAACACAACACGAAAGGTACTCAGCATTATCAAACTAAAAATAAATAAACAACAACAACAAAACTAATAAAAGTTACAGTTTAAGTTATAGTCATTTGAATGAGAGGGTTTAAATAAGGGCTCACATACTATAGGCCCACTGGATTTTAGAGGCTAAAAGCCCATTTATGTGTTTATTGTCTGGAAAGCTGTCATTTCCTGAATTCTGTGTGGTTTCGAAAAGCAGTGACTTTGAAAAGGGATGAGCTCCATAATGTGCTCAAGAAGGATTTCCTGATCTGCACATTATGAAGGTGCAAGCATCTCTGCCTGAAGGACACAGTTTGTGCTGTAGTCTGACTGATTAAAGCTAAGTGGGAAGTTTAAAGAAAGTTTATGCTCTGTGAGTCACACACATCTACAGCAAAGATTAATGAGTCATTTAAATTATTGTTCGGTTGTGCTGCTCTCTGACAAAAAAGCGAAAAAACATGAATAATCCTGAAATGACAAAAAGGTAGGGGGTATGTATGGAAAACTAAACCTGTCCGGATCAGACTGACCCAGACTCACCTTGTTTGATTTAAACAGACACATCAAAGATAGAGTAACTTCTCACTGACTCTTATCTTCACATGGTTACACATGACAGACATTTAGATTGCCAAGGGTCATTGTAAAGTCAATAATAATTTTTTAATGAAGTTACTACTGTGAAACAAATCAATATGTAGCTAAAAGTATCTTTTGGAATTCAACAAGCCCCTAATAGCTCATTCATATTGGGTCTAAAATCCTAGAAATGTTTCTAAACTTAAAGGAAGTACAGATCTTTGTGCTTATAATCCCTAATGTATTAGAGATCCATGAGTCATTGGGTGTGTTGCTATCAGGCAAATACACAAAATCATGAATTATTCACGTACAAATTTGTATGCTGAGGATGAAGCAGAGAAAATTAAGGAGACCCCGTATGAACCTATCTAGACCAGTAAAAGCTAGATAACAAAGTCAACTGTCATAATAAAAATCCTTTTATATAATGTTGTGAAACTGTATAGCAGAGGATGACAAGGGACTGGTATGTAATAAAAGATGTATGCAGTGTATCAAGATGTTAGTTTTTTTGTATGATGTGAGGAGGGTCCTCCAAGACTCTGGCAGGTTTGTTCAGCACATTTCACAATTGCTCGATCAAACTAAGATCTGGCAAATGTGGAGGAAACATAAACTCTGTTATGTTCCTTAACCCATTTCTGAACATTTTAGAAGTGTGAAAGAGCACATTATCTTGCTGAAAGAGGCCATTAGTAATGGGTGGTGTCTAAGCCAGTAATTAGCCATCGCTAACTTGCAGTGTTCTAGTGAACTCAAGATCTTATTTTCACTTACAACAAAATGGCTGATTGCAAATTCTTTTGAGATCTTCTTAAATCCCTTACCAGACTTATACGTTGCTACAATCTTCTGAAGGCCTCAGATAGCTCTATTAATCTCACCATGGTGTCAGGAGTCAGGAGCAAACCAAACTAAATATCTGAGGTTTAAATAGGGCAAACCTCCATCAAAATGCTGAGTAACAATGTTTTAATCATGTACCTGATGTGCAACACCTGTGTGTGTTTTGAGACACTTTACTTAGGAATAAAGATGAGGGTGTCCTAATTTATACTTCACCAGAAATAGCATTATTTGTAGAATTACACTTTACAGAAGATTTTTAAAAGTCTGTTTTAATTTATTGTTAAACTTATGAATAAATTTCCATATGCACTAATTTTATTTAATTAGTATTTTACTTAGTTGCTCACTAATGGCTAAATGTAATCAAATCCTCATAGCAATGCTTCTACCAAAGCCTACATTTTTTCCCTCAAGAATAAAATCAGCCAGAACACTCTTATTAATTTCATGCCAAACACGCCAGTACAAATATCCTAGTATGTGACTTTACACATAAAGATTTAAACTCTGCTCACATTGTTCCCACCAGCTAGCAAATCCATTTCCCATGACACCTTATTACAATTCAAAGCATGGCTGCTTTTCCATCACCACTGAAAATATCCAGAGGTGCCTCTGTAAACACTTGTATCAATATACTGACCCATGACATTTGGTTCACAGAGGAACAATCAGTGACCAGCTGGGAGAGAAGTCTCTGTAAGCTATTATTTTCAAAATATTACAGCAAAACTATAGTCCTGCAGAGACACCAGATCCACATATTTTTGCCAGTCATGTGATTTTGCTCAATGAATAAATTACCACATAGAATATATTTTGTCTCATTTGTTTACTTGTTTATTAGACAATCTAATGATGTTTAAGCCAGATTTATGCAGAATTAAAGTAGCACACATTTTTAACTACCACTGTAAACAATGATGAACATAGTCCTTAAGAAAAGTAATACTTGTGTTGCTTTATTGGTATAAAACCTTTGTGTTTGTTTAAAATAGTTCTTTATTTTCACAATTAATTTACCAGAATTGTGGTTCTATAAGGGCATCACTCAAAAGAACATTGTTTTTCAAAGTGTATAGGCATGACTACATTCCATTAAATCCAAAAGCCTACAGAGTTTCTACAGAGTGCCTTTAAAAAACAAACTAATTATAATAAATGAATAAAAGTGATTGATCAAAGTTGATCATTTTCAGATTCTTGCTGCTAAAGCAACAGGACTCTTTCCATGTGATTACAGTGGCTTGTTGTGATGCAGTGCATTGCAAATACAACAGTACTGTGGCTGTAGTATGACTAAGTGCTAAAATGATTCAGCAATTTCCCCAATAGCAACAGTTCAGTCACACAGCTTCCACAAGTCCAAGATTGCACTCCTCAAAGCTGCAGCAGATAAAATAAGTATTGAACATGTCACCAATTTCCTAAGTAAATATATTTTTAAAGGTGCTAATGACATTAAATTCTCACCAAATGTCTGGAACAACCCATCCAATCCACACATGCAAAGAAATCAAACCATAGATGTCCATACATTAAGCCATGTGTAATAAAATGGAATGACACAGGGAAAAAGTATTGAAGAAAGGAAAGTGCAATAAGCCATGGAAAGTCATGACACCAGCTGAAATCGATCAGTAATTTGAAAGCAATCCTGCCACTCAGTACAAATTAATATCAGCTGGTTCAGTCCCAACTGATGGCCTTAAAAGGTGTCACACAAGAAACATCTCATGATGAATAAAACCAAAGAGCTCTCTCAAGACCTTCACAACCTTATTGTTGGCAAACATACTGATGGCATTGGTAACAGAAAAATTTTGGTTCCAGCCAGCGCTGTTGGCCATAATCCGGAAGTAGAAAGAACATTTCACCATAAACTGGCCACAACCAGCTGCTCCCTGCAGGATTTCAGACATAGGAGTAAAGAGAATTATCAGAAAAGTTGTCCAAGAGGCAAGGACCACTTGTGGGGAGCTTCAGAAAAACCTGGAATTAGCAGCTACAATTTTTCAAAGAAAACAATAAGTAATGGACTCAACCAGCATGGCCTGTATGCACCACCCAAGACTCCATTGCTGAAGCAAAAGCATGTTGAAATATTATTTCAAGCTTGTGAAATATTAGGAGAATACAGTTTGGTCAAATGAGACCAAAACTCTTTGGATGCCATAGTACACACCATGTATGGAAGTCAAATGGCACTGCATATCACATCAAAAACACCATACCTACAGTGAAGTTTGGAGGTGGGAACATCATGATGTTGGGCTGTTGGGTTGCATAAAAATCTGGTGCCATCTATCAGGATGATTAAGATAAAATGAGGGTGGAGGTTTCAGCAAGACAATCATCCCAAACTTTATCATGAATTTGTTTCCTTGACACGCTTCAATATTAATCCATAATCAGCTATTAATACATCAATAGTGATAAGCATAACATCTGTCACAGCTGTGCATCTGTTATATACAAGGCTGGAAAAATATTTTTATTTGTTAAATGATGTATATTTTGCTGTAAAGAAGCCTACACAGAAGACCTCTCTCTTCAGACCCATAACTTTGTTTTAGCACACACATTATATATAATCCTGTGCTGATAAATCTTAAATCGCCACCTGATTTACAATACAAGTAAAAAGAACATCACACTGTCCTTTCCCTTCACCTAGTTACACTCAACAATTTATGTCTCAAGACATTTATGAGCATAAGAAATGACTGGTAATTAACAGAAATGCACAGCTGTGGCAGATGTTATGCTAATCACTATGGATAACTAAGGCATGGTTAAATCAATTACAAGTTCCAATTACATTTCACCCTTTTGTATTGAACAAAAATAAAAAACAAACATTTTATGGCACTCTGCAAAAATTTGGGCACCCTACATAATCAGAACTTCGTAACACCTCTTCTGGCAGATATCACATCTTGCAAGTCTTTCGGTTCTTGTTCTTGGAATTTTCTAAAGTTTTCAAGTTCTGTAATTTTATTTGGTCGTTTTGCATGCACAGCTCTTTAAGATCTACCAACAAATTTTCAATGATGTTTAAATCAGGAAACTGTGACGGCCATTCCAAACCTTTGCCAAGGTGTGGGATGTACTAGGCTGTAAGTGCACAGTAAACTCTTGGTTTGTGTTAGAAGCAGAAAAAATTGACAAGTGTCAGAATCTAAAGGATTTTGACAAGGGCCAGATCATGATGTCTAGACGACTGAGTCAGATCATCTTCAAAATGGCAGGTGTTATAGGGGTGTTCCAGGTCTGCAGTAGTTAGTACCGACCTATTGAGGTCGTCCATGGTGGATTTCGAGGTTTGTTTAGGTTCATAGTCCTGTTGTAGAAGCTCATCCTCGATTCAGCTTCAGCTTTTTTACAGATGATGTGACATTCGCTTCCAGATTTTGCTGGTATTTAGTGGAATCCATTCTTCCCTCCACCCATGCAATGTTCCCGGTGCCACTGGCTGCAACACAACCCCAAAGCATGATAGATCCACCTCCATACTTAATGGTTGACAAAGTGTTCTTTTCATTAAATGCTGCTCCTTTTTTTCTCTCCAAACATGTCTTTGCTAATTGTGGTCAAAGATTCTATTTTAACTTCATCAGTCCAAAGCACTTGTTTCCAAAACGCATCAGGCTTCTGTAGATGTTCTGTTGCATACTTCTGACCTTGGAATTTATAATAAGGATGCAGGTAAGGTTTTCTTCAGCTGACTCTTACATGAAGGTCTTGCGGAACAGTGCACCACCACTCCAGAGTCTGCTAAGTCTTCCTGCAAGGTTTTTGCAGTCAAATTGAATCTGAGAGTTTCCTTGGTCTTCCAGATCTCATCTTGATGTCCACAGTTCCGCTGAACTGCCACCTCTTAATTACATTACTCACTGTAGAAACTGCAAGCTGACCACGCTTTGCTATCTTCTTATAGCCTTCTCCTGCATTGTGGGGATCATTAACTTTTTTTTTAAGTCTTACATAGCTGCTATGAGGAACCCATGAATGTTGAGTTTCCACAAGTGTGTGCACAATGTTTGAAGAGTCTGAATATTTGTAAAGCTTTGAAATTGGCACTAATGACAGTTAGTAATGAATTATGCATCAGATCTAACAAGCTAATTAAGGTTATATATATACATATCTTAGTTTTCAGTCAGTCTTTGGTGGATTTACTGGTATGTTGCAGGTTCCAGTTCCCCTTCAGCTTTACTGTTCTTACAGATGGTCTCACATGCTCCTTAAGGACCCTCTGATACATGGTCGAATTCCCCAAACATGAGACTTCCATCTCCATGCTTCAAAATGTGTATAAGGTTCTTATCCTGGAATGCTGTTTTTGGTTTATGCCAGACATGTCCTCTGTTCTAGTGTCCAAATAATTACATTTTAGACTCATCTGTCCAGAGAACATTAGTCCTGGTCTTTGTCTACGTTCTCTCTGGAAAACGTCAGTATGGTCTTGATGTTTCCTTTAGAAAGCAAAGGATTCCTCCTTGCACATCTCCCAGCAAGTTAAGTTACACAGTCTTTTTCTGATTGTACAGGGATTCACTTCCACATGAACAGTAGCAAAAGCCTGCTTTAGGTCCAGTGATGGCATTTAAGGGTTTTTGGAAACCTCTTTTATGTTCTTTGCTGTCTGCTTTCCGAGTGAACTTGCTTGAACGGCCAGACCTAAGCATCCTGAAAGTTGTTTTGGAAGTCCTCCACTTGTAGACTATTTTCTGAGCAGTGGAATGGCTGATTGCATTTTTTTTTCAGATCTTTTAAAATCCTTTACCAGACTTATAAACTTTCTGAAGGCCTCAGACAGCTCTTTTGATCTCACCATGGTGTTCAGTCAGGAGCAGAACAAACTAAATGTTTGAATGTTAAATAGGGCAGACCTGCTTTAAAATGCTGAATAATGTTGTTCTAATCACATGCACCTGATGTGGTACACCTGTGTGATTTGAGACGTTAATAAAAGCAGGATTTGCAGGAAACAGAAATTGTGTTTTTGTAGAATTACATTTTACAGATTTTGAACATTCTTTTTTTTCAGTTTTAAATGTTTTGTGGTATTACTTGAATCTCCAAGTATTGTTAAATTTGAGAATGTCCAAAAATGTTGGCTTTTATAGTCTTAATTTTTTGACATGGCTGTATGTAATGTCATGTCAATATCAGTTTATAGTGCTTTTTACAACTGACATTGTCACAAAGCAGCTTTACAGAATCCAGGTCCTATCTCCTAATGTACAAGACAAAGTAGACAGAGGCCAGGGAAAACTCCCTAAGCTGTAGGAAGAAACCTTTGGAGGAACCACATCTTAGAAAGGGAACCCATCCAACTCTGGTCGACACCAGATAATAATAACAGATAAAACAAAAGAAATAATAATAATAATAATAGTATCAGTTTAAAGAGGCATCAGCAGTTCCTTGTGTACAGATGGGCCTCAGTTAGTTATGGTCAGTTATGGAGCATGGTTCTGTCTCCTCAGTAGGAGTGAGTGGGTTCCAGTGGTAAAAACAAGTCCTCAAATGATTCCTGCTAAATGTAGTGATAAGGCAGATGTTTGCAGGACTGCTGAAGTGAGAATTTTAATGAGAAAAGTGTACCTGACCCCAAATCTCTCCATGATTAGTTATTTAAGATGTGTGTCTACAGAGATTTAGAGTGTTCTAGTTCTTTGCAAACACCTGCACATATGTCCCTTAGTTAAGGAAAAATTACCAACACTTATCACTGTGTCATGTCAATAACTCAGAAATGTTACATGATCAACAACATAACAGCCATTTAATGTGGGGAGTTGGGGATGTTCCCTACATGCTGATACACCTGCTATATCCAATTGCTACTAGAAAAATAAATGAGCATTTCATTGTCCCTGGAGGGGCAGGTCTGTTTAAAAAGCAAAGGCAACATTGCAGGAGTGACAGCACCATTGGTAGTGATTAACAAGGCGACAGAGGCGATGTAGGACATGGGGCACATCAGTGCAGCAGCCAGGATAGAAAAATCTGCATATAGTTGAGCCTGACACGCCACCAGGAAGCTGAAAGAGGCACACTGACCTTCTGTCTGAAGAATGATAGTTGGGTAACTCAGACTCTGGGATGCTTTAGTGATGCTGAGAATTTCCTTGAAACAAGTGTAAGTGAATGAAAAATGATTTTTAACTGCAATTTCCTTACACATTCCAGCAATAAGTGACCTCTCCAGACTCTGCCCACAAATCCTTTCTTTTGTAGCTGCTGTTGCAAAGTTAAAAAAGATTTCAAGAATGAAGACAAAAATTATAGCTCATTTGCAACTGTGTGTCTGTCAAAATGTCAAAATCCTTGAATGTGATTTGTTTTAAATTACAGTACATTTTCTATGCTTGTGAACGGTCATAGTTCCTACATAATTCAACAATCTGGCCAAAGGTATAAGAGCCTTAACTGATATATTATTGCAGTTAAACAGAACCATAACAATATCTCACCTGCTTCTTACAAATATAAATGCCCAAGCACCATTACCACCAAAACATGAGAAAAGGGTATTGAGGTTTTAAATAAAATGTATGAATAAAAATATACATAAAAAAGAAATCTGAAGATTTCTTAACCTGCCCCCAAAGTTGAACGTTGTGATAAACAATCTTATGCAAACATACTGAAACCCTTAAATTTGTCACTTTTAGATGTTGTACTGTGCCATTTTAGTTTTAAAAAGTAATGTTTTGAAATGAATCAACATTAAATTATACATGATAACTAGATCAATATATTTTACGTTACCTGTCAGTGGTCTAAACATTTTGGCTGCCAAATAAAAGTTTATTATAATTCAAAAACTTTAAATTCAAAACTTTGTATAATGTTTCTTTCTGCCTTACTGATTTATACTGTAGCACCAGATTTTGGAGAGAGAATTTTAGAGGAGGTTTTTTTTAATAACAGGAAAGTAATTCAGCTTCTCTAATTGTTGCTTGTAGTGTATTCCATAGTTTGAAGCTTCATGCCCACAATATTTCTTTTTAACTCTTTGTATGTGGAGAATTATAAGATCTGAAGATTTGAACTGAACAAATTGTTTATATTTCACAGTAGATGCTTCTTCTGCCATGAGTTCTGTAGGGTTGATGAGACTTTTAGTAGAAGAAAATAACACTCCAGAATTGCCTTTATTGTAAGCAATTTTTTTTTAAGAATGCCAGTCGTCCTTACGTATGATATGCTGGTATATTGAGCAGCATTCTCTTTAATATTTCAGTGTATTTAGAATCTTGTTTTTCAGTTTTAGCTATTTTGTTATAACTGAATAATATCTGTGTTTTCCATGGTACAGAGCAGCTGTGTATTGACATTTTAATATAGCTACGGCATCTAGCACATTTCTTGCAGTAGAGTTAAAAGCAAATATAGGCTCATTTAGAAGAACCAATTAACTTCACATCCTTCTCTGCAATGAGTTCAGAAGAATCCATAACAGAGTTCTGTATCTCCTTATGATCTTTACTCTTTTCTGAGATAGAATCTGAGGCTAAACTAATTTTCCAAGAAGTATCATGCAGTGATATGATGCAGTTAAATCTTTCACTGACTGTACAGTTTTCACAACCCAATGTAATATTATAAGATCTAGGATGCACCCATTCACATGCTGGTTCATGTACATGTGGCTCCAGATTAAAACAAGATAAAAATATCACTAAAATCACTGGAAACAGAATGCGTGTTATCGTCCATATATAAATTAAAATTATCAGTAGTTTTAAAATAATAAAAAGTGTAAAAACCATTATTGGGTTTGGGTGGGCTGTAAACAGTTGCAACTCTCAGAACAGGTTTCTTTATACAGTGCCCTTCGTAATTATTGGCACCCCTGTTTAAGAGGTGTTAAAACCCTTAAAATAAATTCAGTTTTTATTGCAGAAGCACACACTCACACTGAAAATTACAGAAAAATGCAACCTTCAATTCAAGTGAATTTCAAGGGGGAAAAAAAATCCCTAAAACTGATTTTTTTTTTAATAAAGGCTTTTAATACATCTTAACCAGGGGTGCCAATAATTATGGAGGACAATGTAGTTATTGCCAGGTATTCAGATGGCATGACGTTTCTAAATCTATCTTACAACAATGCGTTTTTAGAGAAAATGTTTCCAAACCTTTCCTACCCTGTCTGGTGACAGAAAAGAATCTACAGAACAGAGGTGTTGTCTCAATGAAAACTGCTGTCCCAGATAAAGGGAACCAGGTTTTGGTCATGCATACTGTAAAACGATTAGGGCAATCCACAGGTACATTTTTAAATGATACAGTCCACAGGCTCTGCAGAAAAGATTTTCTCAGGGATTCCATTTGGTATAATTCTCTCAGTGCTTTCCTTATCAGACTGCAGTGCATCCACTGCTGAGCAGTACCTTGTATTTGCAGTGTAAAGTCATTAGGCAGTTATGACATTTTTAAAAACTTTAAAATGTTCTCAGCAAGCATAAAAGTTCCACTTTGGTTTGGGTGGAAACGATCTCTGTGGAACAGTAGGGGTCTGGCCCAGAAAGTGTCCCAGTGCTCGATGTAATGAATGTTTTAGAAACGCACCACTGCTTCAGCCAGTTGTTCAGTGCTGAGGAGAATAAAACCCCAGCAGAGACCCAGATATAGGCAACAGTTCGTCTTGGAGATCCAACGGATCAATTTGATAAATAAAATAATTTTCAGCTGTACCTGTACCCTTAGTTTTAGCCTGATCATCCCTGGATGAATGATGACCATTTGTAAAGAAAACAATGACATAGTGTGATAAAAAAAATCCAAAAAAACCCCTTAGAATATCATGAAAAATTTCAATATTTTTTGACATTACTTTCAGAAAGTGAAATCCATATATTATACAGATTCATTACACCTAGAGTGAAATATGTCCAGCCTTTATTTCTTGGAATTTCAATGATTATGGCTTTCAGATAATAAAATCCAAAATTCACTGCGTCAGTAAATTAGAATATTGTAAAAAAGTTCAATCTTGGAAAGCCATGGTGTCACACCCCAATCAGCTAATTAACTTAAAAGCTGCAAAGGTTTTTTGAGCCCTTAAATGGTCTTAGTCTGGGAGACTGAGGAGGGTAAGCCACAAAAGCTCATTGCTAAAGAAGCTGGTTGTTCACAGATCTGTATCCAAGCATAGTCATAGAAAGTTGAGTGGAAAGAAAACGTGTGGTAGGAAAAGGTGCACCAGCAACAGGGACAACTCAGTACTTTCGCAGCCTTGAAAGAATTGCCAAGCAAAATCCAGAACCAGACAATGTCAGAAGCGTCTTACCTAGGCTACGGAGAAAAAGCACTGGACTGTTGCTCAGTGTCCAAAGTTTTTTCAGATTAATATAAATCATTTAGAAATCAAGGTCCCAGAGTCTGGAGGAAGAATGAAGAGGCACAGAATCCAAGTTGCTTGAAGTCCAGTGTGAAGTTTCCACAGTCAATGATGATTTGGGGCCATGTCATCTGCTGGTGTTGGTCACTGTGTTTTCTGAAGTCCACAGTCACAACAGCATCTACCAGGAAATCTTAGAGCACTTCATGCTTCCTTCTGCTGACAAGCTTTATGGAGATGCTGATTTCATTTTGCAGCAGGACTCGACACCTGCCCACACTGTCAAAGGTACCAAAAGCTGGTTCCGTGACCAGGGTGTTACTGTGCTTGCTTGGCCGGCAAACTCACCTGACCTGAATTGTCAAGAATAAGACCCAACAATGCAGACGACCTGAAGGCTGCTATCAAAGCAACCTGGGCTTCCATTACACCTCAGCAGTGTCACAGGCTGATCACCTTCATGCCACGCCGCATTGATGCAGTAAATTCATTTAAAAGGAGGCCCAACCAAGTATTGAGTCCATAGGAATGAACATACTTTTCAGAAACCTGACATTTCGGTTTAAAAAATCCTTTTTTATTGATCGTCATATTCAAATTTTCTGAGACAGTGAATTTCGAGTTTTATCTGTAAGCCATAATCATCAAAATTCCAAGAAATAAAGGTTTGACATATTTCACTCTGTGTGTAATGAATCTATTTATATGGATTTCACTTTCTGAAAGGAATGTTAAGAAATATTGAACTTTTTCACAATATAATTTTTTTTTAGCTGTACCTGTAAATATTCTGACATGGTTAGAAATTGAAGATTACATAACTGGTCTATAACATAAAAATGTATTTGTGTTATTGTTATTACTACAAAAGACATCAAAACACATTTAAACACCCAGATAAGGTAAGAAGTAAGGAGGGAAAACTGACACAACATGAAAACAGCACATGCTATATGGTCATGAACTGCCAAATCCTGCCATCTGATGGCAGCAAGTAGAAATTGTTGCACATCAAAGCACATTTTTCAGGCATCTTGCCACTGTATAGACAACCACTAAACGTAGTGAATAATATATTTGACTGCTCTGTACAAGATATGAATAACAGACATGTGAGTTTCAGCATCTCCAATGTCCCATTCACTTGTTTGAGTCTAGCGCGTATGTAGCATTGTGTGTTTATATTAGGAGTGGGAATCGCAGGGTATCTCACGATAAGATACGATGTGCAATATGACCCAAGATAGCAATAATATTGTGAAACCGTGATTCTGCACTAATGGATATATCTCACACAACAATGACGTGACAATATAACAAACACATGGATGCCATATTAATTTACATAAGCAACAGCAATGCTATTGTCACCTTTCCAATATTTGCTTTGTGACCGCAGACAGAAGCGCAGAGAAACCGCTACTTCAGCTTCAGGGCTTTACTTCTGTTCCCCTTTGTCACCTGGCAAGTTGCGATAGTATCGTGCTACGAACCAAACTACCTTAAAGCAACTCTTTCCATTGCTCCCCATGAAACATACCTTCCGCTACAGTGCTAGTTTTAACGGTGTCTATACTGGACAAATTATGGAGCGATACACTTCTCTTATCTAAATTATTGTTCAGGCCAGTTCAGAAAACGTTACATAATGGCGGGGACATGCAATTGTGCACAATTGTATTATTGAGTGTTTCCCCATTTTTAAAGATGCTCTCCAGCGATGTGTTTACTTACGTTGACAGCGTCTCTGAAATTTTTTTTTTTCCAGTTCTATCTGTTGCAAATTTTATCTTCAGTTTTTACTCAAGACTCATCCACAATCTTATTGAAAACTTTTACAGCTTTCACCCAAATCTCTTGCACTCATTAGAGCAGTGCCACCCAGAGGAGAGAAGTAGCGAGGCGGGTGAGTCAAATAAGTGGTGAGACAAATCATATCGCGTGAGCAAGAATGACGATATCAATATTTTGGCTCACCCATATATATGCATGCGAACTAACACACACACACACACACACACACACACACACACACACACACACACACACACACACACACACACACACAAACGTTAAAGGGCAGGTTATCTAAAAATAGTCTAATAGTTGTAGTTGCTATAGGAACAGTGATTATTGAGTTGCTTGCCATCATTACTATGGGTATGTAACATAGTTCAACAGATTAAATATGTGATTTTGGGTATTTTATTCTTGAGTTCCCTATTATTGGAGCTATATATATTTGTTAACAGTATGCTAAAATGTGAACCAGTGTATATATAAGGAAGTATGTAGTTATGGTAGAGTAGTTATATCCAGACTTTTAATGCATGTGCAGTATGCCCATGTCATGTCTTTTGTGTGTACTTTTTTCTAAAAGTGTTTTCTCTTGTGTAGGAATGTTAAAACTTCACTCAGGCCAGTCCAGCTCTCAGCAGACGGTGTTGACGATTCCTGCTACCCAGCTCAAACAGCTCAGCATGAGTGGATCCTCTTCAGGGCTACAGACTATTCTCATGCCTGTGGGAAAAGGTAGAGCAACAGTCATATGTCTGTGTATCTCTACCCAATCATATAAAGGAGTAATCAAAATGAATCAAATACATTTTGGTGAGGCATGGCACACAACAAATCAGTGCTTGAAAGTTTGTGAAATCCTTTGAATTGTCTATATTTCTATATAAATATGACCTAACAAATCAATTTTATCCCACAAGTCTTAAACGTAGATAAAGATAAAGATTTTTCCAAAACATTGACTTTTATTATTTTAAAACCTTTCTTTGGTAGAACAACTTATGTGCTTATTGTCTTGCTCATATCCCCTTTGCCCTGAGTTCTGGTTCAAGATTTTTTGTAATGTTGGTGTTCAGAATTCATTGTTTCGTTAATGATTACAGGCTTCCTGGCACAGATGTGGATTTTTGTAAATCATTCTTATGCTGGGGTGCATAAGTATATGCTGTGCCCAGATGTTGTTGCAAGCTTCTCATTTAAACCAAAATGATCTATGTTAAATGCTTTTTCCAATTAACTTTAGGCCTAATCTAGATTTTAAGCAAACTAGATGGACAAAATTGTTATTTTTGAGATCTATAGTAAGAGATTTTTAAAAATCTTTTTCTGCCCTGATGAACAATGAGGCAATCTAGAAAATTCTAAAGTGTCCACAAACTTTTAAGCTCTGCTGAATTATTGGTATAACAATACACAAATATTGAATTCAAATATACCTCTAATTCATTTGATTGATTCACTTTTAAATACAGCAAACTGGTTGAAATGCACCCTAAGATAATGTATTACATTTCTTTTTCAGTTTGTCAGTGTTCTTAACATTTAGAAAAATGTCATATTTGAAACATTTGTGATTTATTGTGCCCCTCACCCCTCGCCTTTAACTGACTCATCACCCAGACTTGCTCTTAACTGACTCTGAGTCTTTACCTGTTAATATTTTTCTTTCGTATTCCATCTGCATACTTTTTACT
The DNA here is from genome assembly GCA_037576955.1 of Lepidarchus adonis. Lineage (NCBI taxonomy): Eukaryota > Metazoa > Chordata > Actinopteri > Characiformes > Lepidarchidae > Lepidarchus > Lepidarchus adonis. Next base: position 30,801 of record JBBIGC010080048.1, read on the forward strand.
GTATTAATCCTTTTACATGTATTCTTCACCATCACACCTACCCTCTTCAGTTTCTCTTAATATTATTACCTATCTATCTTACTTGCTCATCCCTTTCTCTTGTGAGACCCAGTGATACAGAATTTAAACTTCTCTGTAGAAGGAGAGTAAAATCCATAGCTATATTTGCTCTGTGCTTTTTATAGGCTTGATTTTTATCGATCCGATGCTCTTTGGGGATTTAATATGTTTCGTCCTACATGTTCAACCCTACAGCTAGTTGATGCTTGGTTTTTTAAGCTCAGAGCACTGATACAGTGCTATTTAATAAACCTAATATTAGTTTGCTTTGGTGTGGTCACTATGAAAATGGTTCTCTTCCTTGTTTGTTTGGCTTCTTTTACTGTACATTTTGAAACCAAAAGCTAGTAGTATAATATTAGTGAGTTTTATCTGTTTCTTTTCATTTTTCCTCTGCCTTCTCTGGTTGTAATTACAGCAACATTATGACATTCTCTTTGTAGAACCTGAACATCATAGGATTAGATGAGCTATATCTTGTAATGGTACTCACTCTGTTGCCATAGCGATGGTGCATAAGGTGAAGGAAGTGAAGGAAGAAGAGAGTAGGGAAGGGATGGTGAAGGATGGAAGGGGAAGTAACTAAGGTCTAATTAAAATACTGCAGTACAAATTGCTGGAAAGTTAATGCTGGCTATAGTAGAAAGATGTTAGAAGTGCACAGTGCATTGCAGCTTTGTATAGGGCTGTATAGCCACAGATTGGTCAGTGTGCTGAAGCCCTGTCCACCCCTGAAAAAACCTACTGTGTGTGTGTGTGTGTGTGTGTGTGTGTGTGTGTGTGTGTGTGTGTGTGTTATACAGTAGTGCAGTCTGGGGCTAAATCTGCATCTAATGCTCAGATTGAAGCTGCTCCTTTTACCTCTGCACCTCTAGCTCAAGGTGAGACACACATTTGTCTTTAAAAACATTGTGTTTACAAACCTCATTACCAGAAAATTTTAGGATTGGTATTTGTCTAATATGGACAAAATATCAGTGTTGTGATTATACAGCTACATATTGCCATTGCTAAGTTTTTTTAATATATTACAGTGTTCATATCACATTTATGTGTGTAAGTACTGTTAAATCTCCACAGTGTTAGTTCAGTCCGGATTCGTACTGTATATATATATGGAAACTAAGCTTTAAGTGAAGTGAAAGTGATTATTTGAATTGTAAACACACCACAGCACACAGTGCACCACAACGAACTCTGCATTTAACCCATCACACGTGGAGCAGCAGGCAGCCATCAACAGTATGCTATACGAACAAAAGTCAAAAAATTGTTTAACTGACAAAGGTACAAAACATTTTTATGGTTTTACTTTATTACTTTACTTACTTTACGTTTTTTTTTTTCTTAATAATCGATGAATCGGATAAAAAAACAAAAAAAACAAGAAAAGCATTCATTTCTAACCCTTTATTCTAAAGCAGAACTAAAATATTTGGAAAGTGCACAAACATGTTGCTCTTTGAACTTTTATTATAATATAGTTCAATTATACTCCACATTTAAACAAAGCTTAAGATAAACTTTAAAATTATATTAAAAAATACAACACACACAAATATATTTGTCAATAAAAACCTATATTGGACAAAAAAATATATACACTGCAAAAAAATGCTTTTCTAACTTGTTTTTTCTGGAAAAAGAACAAGTAAAAAATTGTCTTGTTTTCTGAAAAAAAACCAAGTCAAAAATTATGTCTTGTTTTCATGGTTTAAAACAAGCAAAATTATCTGCCAATGGGGTAAAAAAATTTTTTAATTAGATAATCTCAATCAGAAGTTTTAAGCATCACTTAATTTTCTCATACCATTTTCCTTGTCTAGTAATCTTGATTTAAGATGTTTTAGACATTTGGAAACGAGACAAAATCACTGAGTAAGAAAAGCTTTTTCTTACTTGGCTATACATGTCAACAGATTGAAAAATAAACGGTTCAAAAAAATGTGAGTGGATAAAAACGGGTCTTTAGTCTTGCGATGCAAAGTAACAATAGCACCCCTGCTTTATTATTTACAGCAGTTATTAATGAGCTAACGCTAACTTGTCATAACGAGTAAACACCAGCACCAAAATTACGTTCCTCACTTCAAACGGAACAGAAGTAGGTTTTGTAGTGACTTACCCTGCTGTTCCCTTACCCTCATCATATTTTGCAGTTAACACACTTTTTCTGTTTATTTAGTGTGAAATGCTCCCACACTTTGGATCGCACGGATTTTGCTCGTTTTGTTTTTAAATGTTTGCGCTAGCATCAGTGCACGCGAGAGAGACAGTGTGTGTTCACTTCGCTCCGTGCTCAACTAAAGTTTTAAATTTTTGTCAAAATCAAATGTTACCGCGTCGCGCAACACAACGAATCGATTATGAAATTTGTTACCAACACTTTTAGTAATCGATTTGTTGTTGCAGCCCTACATATTACGGTAAAGCTTTTAGGAATTTTGGCTTCAACAAACCCCACAAAAGTAAACACATTGAACTTGTGACTTGTGGCAACGGCACACTGATGGTGTTGAATTAGAGTTTGTGTACCTAAGGCACCAACGGTGAATAAATCATAAATCACAGCAATAACAGCAATGAACATCTCATTGCACAGCACTGTCCCCTCTTTCTCCCATCCTTGCAAGCACACCTGGTAGTCACCTGTTACCATTAAACATTTGGTAGGTGTTCAACTACATTCTACTACTGTATAAGACAGTAAATATGTGCATTAAAAAAAAAGTGAACACCACGAATTTCCCAGAAAGTTCGGCTGGGGCAAGGAGAGTTGTAAGTAAGTTGTACTAAAAAGAAACAGCTGGAGGATTTTGCAGCTAATTAGGTTAATTAGAAACAGGACAGTAACATGATTGGATATAAAAAGAGAAGCTTAGAGAGAAAGAGTCTCTCAGAAGTGAAGATGGGCTTGTGAATATGTGAGTATTTCATCATCTGGGGAGTGGTGGCCTAGTGGTTAGGACTTTGCCCCTGAAATCTGAAGGTTGCAGGTTCAAGTCCCAGCACGGGCACCACTGAGGAACCCTTGAGCAAGGTACCGTCCCCACTTCACTGCTCCCCGGGCGCTGTTGATAGCTGCCCACTGCTCCACGTGTGCACGTGTGATGGGTGAAATGCAGAGGACAAATTTCGTTGTGGTGCACTGTGTGCAGTGGTATTCACAATGATCGGAAATCACTAATCACACTAATCACACTGTAGTACATCATTTCAAAAGGTTCAGAGAATCTGGAGAATTCTCTCTGCCCAAGGGTCAAGGCTGAAAATCATGCATTAAAACAGGCAGGATTCTGATCATTTCATGGGATCAACTAACTAGCACTTCCAAAAGCACTGTCTGTGAACACAGCTCAGTATGCCATTCACAAAAGCTGTTGTACAAAGAAGCCATATGTTAATGTGAAATCAGTCATATTCTCTGGACTGAAGATCAAGTAGAAAAATGTTCTGTGGTCAGAATAATTGAAAATTGAAATTCTTTTTACAAAACATGGACCCAACATCCTCCAGAATTAGAAGAGAAGGACCAATCAACATGTTTTCGTGCTCAGTTCAAAAGCCTCTCTCTAATGGTATGGGAGTGCACTAGCAGCTAAGGATTTGACAGCTTGCACATCTAGAGGGGCAGTGTCAATGCTAAACATATAGGTTTTAGAGCAACATATGCTCTCAAACATATGGCTTGGGAATACTTCAGAAAACTGCTGCATTTCATAGTTGCATCAAGAAAATAAATTTGAAGTCATTTCATGCAAGGAGGAAGCCGTACATCAAATCTATGTAGAACTGCTAACAAGGCTCAAGATCATCTTAAATGGCCCGAAAGACTGAGTTCTCTATGTCAAAGATGAAAATTGAAAATCTTTTTAGTACTTTTGTCAGTTAAATAAAAGTTAACATGAATTAATTTGTCACTTTCTTGCATTTTGGGATTTTTTTCTGGAAATGGGGTTTGTAATTATTGTATATGAAATAAAATATGTATTAAGCAATAAAGAGTCAAATTAATGATTATGAAACTAAATATTTATTTGGCAATACATGTTTGTCATCTGTGCATGTAGTTAAGACTGAGCCTGGAGTGGTCAGCTCTTCCTGCTCTACTCCAGTGACCCCTACATCTACCCCAGTATCCACAGCAACCACACCTCAACCTACAGCCACCCCTGCTACTGTTAAAGTCGAACAAGGCACTGAGACCACTACGCATGAGCTCATTAAGTAAGCATACCCTCAACAAATTCACACTGTTATACAAGCTGTGCACTGACTACATTACATTGTATCAAAGTGTCATATCTTCCGTGAATAGATGAGATGTAAGGGGTGTACTCACTTTTTTGAGACACTATAACTAACCAAATGAATACAGCTTGCTTATCTTCACAACTCACATGATTTACTGCTTTTAAAAAAACTTTCTTTTGATGACCTGCACACTAATCTGTAGACTGTCCTAATTACTGAACTGTTGTTGTTGCTGAATGCAAGATATACAAATCACTGTAGTCAAATTGTGGGCTATGTCGCAGTCCTTTCTGTTAAGTCATAATTGATTTTCATTTTTAATGAACAAATACAAAAGTAAATAAATATGGTGTTGATTCAGTGAAGACATCTTGTTAAGAATTAAATATTTACATAAGTACATGCACAAAGAAGATTCTGCAAAAGACTTTCCACTAAATGGCTGATGTATTTAGCCAGAGAGTGTGTTAGTTAGACATGCTCATGAGAATATTTAGACAATGCCCATGCCGTTCTGTAGTCAGCAGTTTTTAAGCTATTACAGTCAAACTGAATTGGTTTGCCCCCCAACCCCTGTTATCTTGCCAAACTGCCTCTCGCAATGAAAGGATGCAGGACGGATTTCCTTCCATGTTATGTACCCTGTTATGATAGCTCGCCAACCCCGCCTCTCTCTTCAAATGTAGGGCCCGGGACCAAAAGGGGCAAGCTAACGAGGTTTTACTGTAATTGCATTTTTCTTTTTTCAATTTTAATTTCATAAACATATTTTACATTTATACTGTCCCCTCTAGGATTTTACCCACTTTGGTTGTGCCATTTTATTTAAGTTAATCTCAGATCAGATTCTAATCACCATGATTTTCAAAATATTTGCAAATGTTTGTCTTCTAAAGGTCTGTCTCTGAGTCTTAAACTAGTGACATAGCAAAACTCATAACTCTGTGTCTCTTTCTCTCTCTCTCTCTCTCTCTTTCTCTCTCTCTCACACACACACACACACACACAGTACTGAACATATCAAAACTATGCTGCAACTTTTGACGGCTGCAGTGAAGAAATTTCCCTTGATTGTCCCAGAAAAAAGTGAGCCACTTGTTACTCTCCCTTCTCTTTCTCTCTTATCCACACAATTTCAGTTTTTACAATGTACACCTTTAAATATGGCCTTTTGCACATGATTCCTATTCTACCATCCTATCAAACTCAGTACCCATTACTCATACATGGTTTAATTTTTTTTCTTTGTGTGTTTTTTTCCAGCTGAAGATTCCAATCCATTCTGTGTTACCTCTGTAGAGCAGTTTTATTCCTGGAACATTGGAAAACGGAGGGCTGCTGAGGTTAGTGTGTGTGGGTGTGGGTTATTGGAGTGAGAGGGAGAGAGAAAACAGTGCAAACTGACAACTTCAGAGATATGACAGTCTGAAACTGGAGGCTTCAGCTCAGTATAATGTCAAATCAGTTTTATCCTGGATATGAAACACATTTCCATGTCTGGAATATGATTAGAAATTATTGGTGAGACACATGAGAAAGAAAACAAGCCCACAATTAACCTAATCTAATCAAGGTCTTTTTTTTTATAAATTTTACAATTCCTTATTCTCCAGTAAGACTTGAATCTCTAATCACCAGCCGTACTATAGTACTACTAAACAAAGTCCTTTACTTTGGCTTGATTTTTGTAAATCATGCTTTTGGTTCCCAAATGCTCATGAACTATGTTTTTATTGTGACCAGTTATACAAAGAACAAAGCTGTTTTAATGCTTTGAGACAATTGAACTTTAGTGTGAGGATGTACATGAAGGAGAATATGTTGTTTTTTGAGGTGAAGACGCACTTTCTCTTGAGCTGTATTATTCTCCACTATAAGTGCACTGTTTTTTGTCTTAGTCTTCTTCAAATGATTGCTTATAAAGAAACACCTACGATATTAGTTTTCTTTTGCATTTACTGTAAATTGCAACTGAAACATTCATGTCTTAAATCTCTAAATTTGTGATAATTTGGTGTGTTTTATTTTTGTATGTTATTGAAAACATTTTCTCACACCAGTATTTTGTATTTTGATATTTAATTTGTGTCCATCGATTGACTTTTTTTCCCTCTCATGTTTGCATGGATTGATGTGTGTGTGTGTGTGTGTGTGTGTGTGTGTAGCTACAGCGAGCAGTAGCAGTGAAACGTCTAGTTCAGGACATTTTGGACCGGAATCCCCGGCTGCAGGCCCTTAGCCCCCCGAAAACCAGGGAGGTGGTGCAGTGGTGTCGTCTCCGTGGATACACGCCCCCTGATCCAGAACCTCATCGTGCAGAGGAAGATTCCATAGAGGATATACTCACACAGATAGACAGCGAGCCAGGTCTGTGTGTGTCTGTGTCTCTCTGTGTGTCTCTGTGTGTGTGTGTGTCTCTTTGTGTGTGTGTGTGTGTGTGTCTCTCTGTGTGTGTGTGTGTGTGTGTGTGTGTGTGTGTGTGTGTGTGTGTGTGTGTGTGTGTGTGTGTGTGTGTGTGTCTCCAGTCATGAAAATTGTTTTATTTGTTACTTCATGGTGATTAAAGAAGCACAAAAGAACAGTTATCCTTAATAGCTAGTGTAAAAATTTTAGCTGAAACAGATGCATTGAGATGCATTGCACATGTAGTTATACTAGTACATGTACATGGGTGCTTTGTAGTTTATTTGAATTTCGTGTCTCTAGCGCAAAAAACGCAGGATGAGATGTGAACCAAAATCCTAGCCAAGCTAAAAATGTAGAAAACGATAGTTAACGTTTTCTTTCTGCACGTTTTCTTGCTACTTTAAAGCATTGGCTTGAATGGTGGCATGCTCATTGAAGGATATTATTATTAGTTTATTGATTTATGCTTGCTTTTTTATTTCAAACGTATTGTTAGCATGTGGAATTTTACAGTTGAAATATCAAAAAGCTGCAAATAAAAAAGAGGCATATAATTTACATTTTAATTAAGAAATGAATGCTATTGATATGTATATTTTATTCGAAATTCAATTTTGCATGTGTGCAATATTAAGTCATATATTGCATAGTATTAAGCTTTTGCCATATTCAATATTTAAACAAAACTTGTTTTGGTTAATAGAAAATGGTTCATTCTTATACCTGCATAAAGATTTTTAAAAATAAATATCAATGTTGGTCCAATGTTGTCCAAGGTTTAAATGTTGGCCCACTGTGTACTTGAGTTTGACAGCCCTGATGTGCACGCTTCTGTGCTCTGATTGCCCAGGATTGCCTTCTGTTCTCTATCATCCAATCTTCTGAATGTGGTACACACATGTGTTTGTTGACAGGAATCTAGACCTCCCAATATTTTATGTAGCAAAGTAGAGTTGATGTGTACTCTCATAGTCCCTCCAGTTGGTTTAAATTAATCTAGATCTTCCAGCTTCTTTTGATACTGTCAGCCACCAACTTCTCGTGGCTACCTTCATCAACCTTAGAATCACTGGTTCTACCCGGCAATGGATCACATCCTACCTTGAGGGTTCCAGTTATCAGGTGACAAATAAACGATTGATGTTGACATCTTGAAATCACTCCATTGGTGTTCCTCAGGGCTCTGTGCTCACCACCTACTCTTTTCTTTATAAACTCACACTCCTGACTGCAGAGTCCTTTCCTGTCTTCAAACAACAAGTCCCATTTTTTCAAAGAGCAACTTCTTCATCTCAGGCAATAACTTCATGTGTGATGATAAAAAACTTTCTTACTAATGATTAATATAAATACCTCTATTAAAGAAATGTGTTTCACCTTTTGTAGAATCTTGAGTGAGTAGCAGCTCTTAAGCAGTCTAGGTTTACTGGTGAGAGACTTTTCTGTGTAGACTACAAAGCGCCCATCTACATTTCACTGTATGTTGTACTAGTGTAACTACGTGTGACAAATAAAGAGCTCAGATGCTGTAACGGCTAATGTAAGTCTCTGTATACTCATGCTGAGTCTTCTGCTGGACTTGTATATAGTGAACTCTGGCGAGTAGGATGACTGGAAATTTGGAAAATTTGCTGCTGAACTGCACATGATAAAATATCATTAAAAACAGTGTTACTGATGACTAATGGTGCATTTACTAATTGCACAATTGCTAATTGTGTATCCATTGAGGTTTTTAAAGAGAACTATCTGAATAAACATTTCAGATGCAGTTGCAAGGAGACTAAACATTTATCTTAATGTTAATTGATATTGTATCTTAAACACGCTGCGCAAACAACAGGTATGACCTCAGTATATTTAAAATGATGTGGTGACAGTGGACTGTGTGCATCAAAAGAAATGTAGTTATACATATTGTAGCAACCCTCCAATAAGAACTCACCTTAGCAGTCAAATGCAGACATTGCAATCATATATATTAATGTTAATTTTAGTATGTTTAATTTATTAATATTTAATCTAGCAGATTTCCACTAAGTAGTTCTTAGAGTTATAAGCTTGTATACTTTCCCCTTGACTTACTGTGAGGAAGTATAACAACCCAAGTATTTGTTCCTGTATTGGTATGTATATGTATCTGATATTTGTAATAGCTAAATGTGTATTCAAGTAGCCATTCACACTGCTTGTCACATTATTGGCCTCTGCAATATGTAAACAAGTCACCTGACCAATCTGTGTTTCTAACCGTGTGCCAAGAGCATCCTGACTTATCACACTTATTGATTGCTTTTTTTCCCTGCTGAGAATTCATGCAACAAAAGCAGCATAAATTATTTTGGTCAGCATAATTAATGACAGTCTTCAGCAATGTTCTGTTACTCATTGACTAGTGTGTTTTTGTTATACAGTGGGTCAAAAAAGTATTTGGCAGCCACTAATTCTGCAAGTTGTTTCACTTAAAAAGATTACAGTGGTCTATATTGTTCATCTAGGGCTGTCCCCGACTATGAATTTTCATAGTCGAATCAGAATTTTCGAATCTTTCTATAGTCGACCGATAATCGAATTAGACCTATGTGTGTGTGTGTATGTGTGTGTGTGTGTGAGAATGGGTTGGGAGGGGCACGACACTATAGTCAGCAGGAGGGCCAGCCACGTTTCATCTTTAGTGCTCTCACTGACGGAAGGAGGCTTTTGCCCAGAATCTCTTGATACATGGCCCCATTCATCCTTTCCTTAAAACGGATCAGTCGTCCTGTCCCCTTTGCCGAAAAGCAGCCCCAAAGCATAATGTTTCCACCCCCATGCTTCACAGTGGGTATGGTGTTCTTGGGATGCAACTCAGCATTCTTCCCCTCCAACACGATGAGTGGCGTTTATACCAAAGAGTTCCATTTTGGTCTCATCTGACCACATGACATCCAGATGGTCTCTGGCAAACTTTAGAAACACCTGGATATGTGATGGCTTAAGCAGGGGGACCTTTCAAGTGCTGCAGGATTTTAATCCATGATGTCGTAGTGTGTTACTAATAGTAACCTTTTACTGTGGTCCCAGCTGTCGTCAAGTCATTGATCAGTTCCCCTATGTAGGTCTTGCATGGAGTTTCAGGTCGAGGGATAATTGCTTCAACAGTTGATCTCTTCTCATCAAGCTGCTTGCCTGTTATAGATTGCCTCACCCCAGTCTTGTGCAGGTATACAATCTTGTCCCTGGAGTTGTAAGACAGTTCTCTGGTCTTGGTCATGGTGGAGGTTGGAGTCTGACTGTTTGAAGGTGTGGACATTTTTTTATACAGATAAGTTCAAACAGGTTTCATTAATACAGGGAATGAGTGGAGGCTAGAAGAGCTTCTTAAAGAAATAACAGTTCTGTGAGGGTCAGAATTCTTGCTTGTTTGTAGAAGCTAAATGGGGCTGCAACAATGAATTGCTTACATTGATAAAAATCGATTTCTAAAGGAGTTGGCAACGAATTTCATAATCGTTTAGTTGTGTCACACGATGCGGAGACATTTGGTTATTTAAAAAAAAAAAACTTTACTTGAGCGCAGAGCGGAGTGATTACACTTGGCGGCGGTTAAGGAAAGATGCATGTCGGAGGCAGATAAATCCATGTGACCAAAGTCATCCAGGGTGTGGGAGCATTTCCACGCTAAATAAAAAGTGGCACGGGAGCACCATGGCAATGATCCAGCACCTGAAACGCAAACATGTTTTTGTTCCATTTTGAAGTGAGGAACTTAATGTTCCTGGTGATGGTGTTTATTTGTTATTCAGCTTGACAAGCATGACAAGTTAGTGTTAGCTTGTTAATAACAGTAGTAAAGCAGGGGTGAGACTGCGATCTCAGATGAAGCACCAAATTCAGTGATTTTTGTGATGGGCCTTGACCCAAGGTTTAAGAAACTGAGCAAGTTTCTTTCAACTGATGCAATTCTACTTGTTCAAACTAAACTGCAAACAATGTCACTGGAAAAGAGAAGGAAGATGGATGTGCAGCAGCATGGCAGTTGCAGTGTTGTTACCGCCACCAATACTACAGCTACTGAATCAACACCTCTAGTAGCCTCTCTAGTTGATTCACTCCTTGGTTCTGATGGTGAAGAAGAGGATGGAGCAGGCGAAGCTGAGGATGTCCACAGCCAAGTGATGAACAAAGTCATCACATACTTTGGAGAAAAGAGCCTAGCCAAGGAAGAAAACCCATTATTGTGGTAGAAGGCTAACAATGAAAGATATTCCATGTTGGCCAGGCTAGCAAAGTCTTGCATCCCTGCCACCTCAACACCATCTGAGCGGTTTTCTGCAGCATGCAACAAAAAAGAAAAGAGCGAGCCTGAGCCAAGAGCTTGTGGACATACTCATATTTTAGCATTGCAATGCAAAGTGTCTTAAAAAAGGTAGTGAGAGAAAGTAAGTGTGAGAGTTTGTGAATGTGCACATTTGCAAAAGTGTGTGCGTCTGCAGTGCAGTGTAGAGAAGTTCTGACATTCAAACAAATCCTGTCAAATTTACTGATTTGTATTCTTTCTATTTTTTATAAATTATTTATTGTTCTTACAGCGCAGGTGGTATTTTATTATTATTATTATTATTATTATTATAACAGCTCAAGAAGCAAGTTTGTTCACTTTCTAAAGATTTTAGTTCTGTTTTTGAATAAAGGGTTGGAAACATGCTTTTCTTGTTTTTTGTTTTTTTTATCTGATTCATCGATTAATAAAAAAAATATCAACAAATTAATTGTTAATTAAGATATTTGTTAGTTGCAGCCCTAGTGCTGAATACTTTTTTTTCTGCATCATTATACAAATAAATTCTTTAAAAAACATATGTGATTTCCTGGATTTTTAAAGTGCACCTATGATGAACATTACAGATTCTCTCATGTTTTTAAGTGGGACAACTTGCCGAATCTGTGGTGCCAAATTAGTTTTTGCCTCACTGTATTACGAGAAATATCTCAGTATGCAGCAATCACAATGTTAGTTTTGTATACATATAATATATCTGACAGTGTAGCCAGCGATAAACTGTGTGTGTGTGTGTGTGTTATAGAGTGTCCCTCTACTGTGACGGATAGTGAGGAACTATGCCAGCGTATGGAGCAACTGCAGAGGATTCTGAAGACTGAGCCAGAGGAAACTGATGACGAACCTCTTGATATAATGACAGTCAGAGATTTCATCAATACCAGGGTGAAGGTTAAGCAGGAGCAGGAGGAGGCAGAGCAGGAACCCAAATTTTTTATGGGATCATGCGCTTCTTCGCAGTTCATCAGAAACACAGCACAGCAGGTGAGAATTTGTCATTCTTTTCTATAGTTAGCACAGCCAAAACTGAATATGTCCTGGGACACAGCACTGCAAAGATTATTGTTTTCTTTCACCTTGCAATTGAATTAAAGCCATGAAGACTTTGGTAATTAGT